>BHFT01014771.1:0-11262 GCA_004320025.1 Laticauda laticaudata | reverse complement strand
TACGTACTGACCCATCTGGTTTAATAGGGGTAACAATTGGGGTTTCCCACCTTGCGTGGTCTATTGGTTCTAATACCTCCTGTGTGATAAGTTTATCTAATTGTTCATCAATTTTTGGTTTTATGTGAGAGGGACTCACCTCGCCTTTTGTCTTATAGGGGCTATATTTGGATTTTAATTAAATGAGATAGGGGACCCCCGGTACTTGCCCAGTTCTCTGTTGAAGATGTCCTGGAAATCTTTCATCAGGTCTTCTTCCCAGCATGTCTTGGTAATGTTGTTTATTCTGGTTACTTTGATTCCTAATGATACAAACCATTCAAGTCTCAATCGGCTGGGTCGATCCCAGTTGACTATTGTTAGTGGGAAGACTTCAGTGTGTGTTTTGAAATTAACTTTGAAATGTCTGGTACCTACTACAGGAATTCTGTTTCCCTGGTAGTCCTTTAGTGTGAGCTAGAGAAAAGACAGGACATTAGAGGGGGGGGGAGAGAGAGAGAAATGATGGATAGATAGATAGATAGATAGATAGATAGATAGATAGATAGATAGATAGATAGATAGATAGATGTAGATAGGTAGATAGATATAGAGATGGATGGATAGATGGATAGCCCGATAGATGAATGGAGAGAGAGAGAGAAAGAGAGAGGGAAGGAGGGAGAGAGAGAGATTCTCTGCACTTCTTATATTATGGCTTAGTTCTCTATCAAGGATTCAGAAGAAATTTTACCCTCTCCTTTCAAATTCTTTTCTCCCATTCCCTCTAATTTTATATAATTGTTTTCTATATTTCCAGTTAATTCAA
Source organism: Laticauda laticaudata (assembly GCA_004320025.1). Lineage (NCBI taxonomy): Eukaryota > Metazoa > Chordata > Lepidosauria > Squamata > Elapidae > Laticauda > Laticauda laticaudata. The sequence goes on along the minus strand of BHFT01014771.1, from coordinate 10,454 downwards.
TAACCCTGATATCTTCTTCTAGCCCCCAGGAGCTATTGACAAATTGCTCTAGCTTTTCATCTTTTAGTATATCCTCTTTGCAACCAGAGCACCCATGTGTTGATTCTCACCATTTGTGAAGTCATTTATGACCAAATTTGCCCCTCTGAGCATCTTCCTGATCTCATTCCTCATTTCAGGATCTGTCATTTTGGTTAGGGAGATAATAGCATGTTTCCAGAATTAATTATTTCTGAAGCCTGGATTTATTCTAGTTCAATATTCTATCCCTTTGTCTAGCTCAATTGCTGCAATGCCTTCTTGGCATAGAGAGGATAAATGTGGCCCCTCCTCCATTCTAGCTTAGGTCCTTTTGACCAAACTGATTGATGATTACATACCACCAAGCTGGTGTTGACTATAACAATGACACAGATAGGTTTTTCTCCAGGACTTCTGACTAGACGTGACCATATTTCATGATAATTTGAGGAAAATTGTATGAAAGAAATGTGGCCCTTCAGATGTTCCTGCATTATAATTATGTGTCCTTTGCCATTGATCATTCTTCCCTAGAGCTGCTGGGAGTTATAATTCAACAACTGTTGTTGGAAGACAAAGCAGTGTTCAACTTCAACCCTGCAACGGTCTCTTAAATCCTCCTGATTTTCATAATATCTATGTTCTCTTTTCCAATCATTAATCCTAGTTCTCCTAGAAGGCACAGCTCAAACTATAGAAACAAGCTTACATTTCCCCAAAAGGAATAGAAAAATGAAAAGGGAGAAGAAACCACACTGTGTGAGCATCCATTCCAGATGAGACAATCCAAACAAATGGAATTAGTAATGCTATAGAGAAGCAACTAGCAAGGAACAAAGGAAAGCAATTCTATGATCAATCAAGGAGAAAATATGGACCACGCTTTCCAAAAACAACCTGCAGATTTTTCTAAGAGGCACGAAATCCTGCTGAGGAGGATGTTAATGGCTTGCCATGTGCTGGGATTAAATTCTACCAAGGGGAGTTCTTCCAGAAAATTCTAGATTTGTCTTGCTTACAGTTTTCTTCTTCAGAGAGTGGAGAAGTGCAGGCTTTTGACTCAATGTGGCTCAATATATATCCTGGACAAAAACAACTGAATTTAAAGAAAACTCAAAGCAATAAATAAAGATGGTTCCTTAGCTCAAAAGGTTAAGAAGAAACCTATCTCACAATCGGTGGGAATTCCTAGAGTTGTTCCACCCCATCCTACCTGAGGAGATCTCACCTCATGTACTGCAGCCAGTGGATGCTACATTTTAAGAAGGATTCAGAAAACCTGGAGTGGATTTAATTTCTCTTTTGTAATGTATTTGTATTATCACAAATACTTTTATTCTGCTCAAGGTTTCATGAATTTTAACTACAGATATGGGAAGTTTAAAAAGGTTGACACAAACACAACACAAACAATATGCTTTAAAAGCAGGTGGTTGTTCAGCCAATATAATAATGAACCACTCAGCCCCTCTAATGCCATTCAACCAGCACAACCTTCCTGGCAGGAAGCTGACCCAGCTGCACCTCCAGATGGGTCCAGAAGATGGAAGCCACAGGAGACCCAGCTTGCTTTCAGGCCCACATCCCTCTGACTAATAGACCTGAAGCATCCTTTCCCTGCAGGTACACAAGGACAGGCAGATTCGCCCAAGGAGAGACTGTGTATGTAAGGACCTGAAGCCAAACCACTTATGGCTTTATGCCAAAATCAGAACTCTGAATTGGCCTTAGAAGCGATCAGTGCAGTACCCAAAGGATGGCTTAATCACGACATAACTGGCAACTTGGCTGCTGCATCTTGTATTGATTGCAGCTTTTCAGGTGACTCCAAAGACAATTCCATGTGCAGCTCATCACAGCAATGAAGCCTGGTGGTAATAGATAAGCATCCCTGTTGCTAAGGCATTCTGGTCCAGTTGGGCTTGCAACTAGCACATTATTATAGTTTGTCTCACAGTCAGCCAGATGTTCGGACTGGATTTTGCATTTTTGTCTGCCTATTGAGTCCTTTCCAAGAACCTGGGATAGGCAGATGTGGATATTTGGTGGTGTTAAGGTATCTCTGTAGGATGCAAGCTGTTTTGAGTAAAGCTGCCTTCTGCAATTGACTGGTGGCAAATTTGTCAATGCCAAAGGTGTTCAAGTGGTGCTTCAGGGTTTTTTTTATTGCACCCAAAGCACCTATGACTATTGGTGCTACTTTTGCTTGCCTATGCCACATTCATTCTATTTTTACTTTTAGGTCTTTATATTTTTTTTAATCTTTTCCACTTCTTTCTCTTCTCTTCTGCTGCCTCCAGGTAATGCTTTGTAGATGTTGTTGTTATTGTTGCTGGTATTGTTGTTATTATTATTATATTATTTATTTATTTACTTACTTGCTGTCCATCTCCTATCCATCGATACTGAGAAGTTTACAGCATAACAATGTTAAAGTATTCAAAAAAAATCCAAAAAACATTAAGATCTACAATCCTAGAACACAGAAAATAAACACAGTTTGGAAAATGATCTCTTTTTTCTGCTGTTCCAGCAGGAGCTGCGGTCCAAGTTGTAGACCTTCAGGGAAGAGAGGAACCTTATCCGAAGCCAACACTATGACCATCTCAGAGACAGGATGTTTCTGGAATAATTGTGACTACCAACTTGCTAAGATTCAGTCCGAGTCTGTTTCTACCCATCCAGGCCCTCCGGATTAGGACTTCCAATGCATTTTGAGTTGGGCCTGTGAGAGACACTTAAGCATCATTCTGTTGTGGTTCACTGGCAGCTTGTTTGAGATTCATTGCCGGTTGGGAATGAAAACTATTCCCAGTGTTGCAATAAAAAAAGACTTGTTTTTAAAATAAGTGTGTGCATAATTATGGTCTCGGAAGCCTTGGTCAAAACACATTCCCAAACCTCTGAAAAGCAGCATCTAGCTTCCATAGATAGTCTACCAGGATACCATGGTTGATGGTACCAAACCTATAATATTATTGGGGGGGGTGGAGTTTCCACTCTCTAAATCCCAATAAACCAACCTCTGGAATGAATATTGTTTTTTTTCATCTCACACCTGGATCTTTGGAAAAGAGTGAAAATGACAGTGAGAAAGAGATGGCCAAGAACCCAAATAAAATAAATTGAGTTTTGAAGGATCTGGAAATGCTTAACCTTGGGACTGGGTGGGGATAGAAGAGCATTTTTCAAATAATGCTTTCATTCATGTTTAATCCATATTTATATTCTTTCTAGCTTAATATCACTTGATGTCATCCAGAAGAAAATCAAGACTTACATCATTATCAATAAGGGACAAGATCTTCCTACCATGGATGAAGTTACCTAATTTGGGTAATAAGACACCTGCAAGAAAACAACCAAACTCAGAAAGCACCAAGGACTCCTGAGCTACAAATATTCACTTCTATTGATATATTTCTAATTCCAAAGCAAAGAAACAGCACCATGGTTTTTAGTCAAGGGATTTTCCAAGGCACCTGAAGGCCAGACAAGGAATAATGGATGGAAACTGAACAAGGAGAGATTCAACCTGGAAATCAGGATAAATTTTCTGACAGGGAGAACAATCAACCCCTGCAAGAGAAGTTGCCTTCAGAAGTGGTGGGGGCTTCATCACTGAAGGCTTTCAAGAAGAGACTGAACTGCCATTTGCCAGAAATGGTGTAGGGTCTCCTGCTTGGGCAGGGGGTTGAACTAGATGACCTACAAGGTCCCTTCCAACTCGGTTAATCTGTAATCTGTAATCTGATTTCAGAGTCCAACAGAATGTTTAGAAAGAAGCAGCCTAAGATGTAATCACAGTTTGACAGTTGGAACAAATATCCCAAAAGGTAGCACCCCTCTCCCCTTTGGATATGTTCAAAGGGAGAGGGGGATAAACTACCATCAAATCCCCTCCTTTAACCCAGATATCTGCCTTGAACAGCAAGCTGGACCTGATGTTCTCAATATCCTCTTCCAACTCTAAGATTCTAGGATGTGGCCTAGTCTCCCCTATTCTAATTCATAAAATTATCATTGCTGGGTTCACACAGCATGTTTGAAATATGGAGGTAAAATGTAACTGCTCAACATGCTATGCTTGGTTTATGTTAAATACGATTGGATTTTATGAAGCCTGCTTTGTAAATTTGTGTATTGTCCAGATTTCCAGAAAACAGATAACCAGCAAGCTGTATGGACACATCCTGCATGTTTTTGCGTTTGTCCTGCCCTACTTCTTCCCAAGGGTCCTGTTATATATCATCGATTGATGACTCTTAGCTTTTCATTCACCGCCCCCCTTTTCATTTCCATTCTCTCCATCTCTGGCATTGGGATGTCTTCACCCTTAGTCTGTTCATGATAGACCTGCTACAGCTCGGAAGTGCCTCCCCCTCTTTGTTCTTCTAAAGAGAAACAAAAGCAATAGAGGATTGGGGGGTGAGGGGGAAGCAACATAAAGTGACAGGGGACTATCAAGTGTTGATGACATCTTATATGAGTGACTAACCAGTGGCTGTTCCGGAGAAGGACAACAGCTCCAGAGAAAAGATTAGTCATGAATCACTCCTGAAGGCCAGGCTGACTGGCCAAGCCCACCTCACCAGTTCCTCTCCCCCACACACACCATTTGGTAGCATTCAGAGGAGCATGGCTGGAAACAGGATGGCAGCAAGGCAGTTCGGCCGTGGTCCAGCTTGACCGGACAGAGCACAACAGGAACTAAAAAAGGAGTTCCCGGTTAACCTTTCTGACTGCCAGTCATTGATAAAGTAACCATTGCTCAGGATCCGAGGTGGCATTCAGCCGGTTCTGACAGGTTCTGGAGAACCAGTAGTGGAAATTTTGAGTCGTTCGGAAAACCAGCAAATCCCACCTCTGACTGGCCCCGCGAACCCCATCTCTTCTCTGCCTCCCATTGAGTCCCAGCTGATTGGCTGGATCCCCTTTGGCTGCCCTGCACAGGAGAAGGGAGCTGGAAAGCAGGTTAGTGGGGTGGGGAGGGAAGGGGGATTTTGTAGATAACAGATAATCAGAGTTGGAAGGGACCTTGTAGGTCATCTAGTCCAACCCCCCACCCAAGCGGAAGACCCTACAGCATTTCTGATAGTCCAATCTCTTCTTGAAAGTGTCAAGTGATGGCGCTCCTTTAACTTCCGTGGGCAACTCCTGTTCCATTGGTTAATTGTTCTCACTGTCAGAAAGTTTCTCCTTATTTCCAGGTTAAATCTCTCCTTGATCAGCTTCCATCTACGATTCCTTGTCTGGCCTTTGGGTGCCTTGGAAAATAGGTTGACCCCCTCCCTCCTCTCTGGGGCAGCCCCTCAAATACTGGAAAGGCTGCTTTCCTGTCTCCCCTGGTCCTTCTCTTCCCTAGACTAGCCAGGCCCTGTTCCTGTAACTGTTCTTCATATGTTTTACTCTCCAGTCCCCTCATCATCCTGGTTGCTCTTCTCTGCACTTTTTTTAGAGTCTGAACATCTTTTTCATACTATTCATAGACACTAAGACTCCAAGATCCCTCTCATTGCAGTAACCTTTCCCCAGGAGTGAGGAGGGAATGGGGGTGTTGCAGTATCCTTCCCCTGCCATGTCCATCAAGCCACTCCCACAGAACCGATAATGAAAAAATTTGAATCCCACCACTGCTCAAGATTACCTTTTGCAAAGTCAATAGAATCAAAGTGATTCCACCTTTTTTGGCATCTTATGATAAAAATGTAGAACAGCCTTAAAGCTGGAGCTGCCCAAGTCCTTGTGCCACACAAAGGTCGCTCAGACGCCACTGGGAAACTCAGAAATATAGAGAGAAAGATGATCACCCTCTACCATGGTGATCCTCATAGCTTTATTCAAGTCCCCTCTGTGATTCTTTACAGATTAACTGAGCTGGAAGGGCCCTTGTAGGTCATCTGGTCCAACCTGTCATGCCCAAGCAAGAGACCCTACACCAGGGGTAGTCAACCTCTTTATACCTACTGCCCACTTTTGTATCTCTGTTAGTAGTAAAATTTTCTAACCACCCACTGGTTCCACAGTAATGGTGATTTATAAAGTAGGGGACAAAACTGCCCACCATGAAAACTGGAACGCCCACTAGTGGGCAGTAGGGACCAGGTTGGCTACTACTGCCCGACACCATTTCTGACCGATGGCAGTCCGGTCGCTTCTTGAAAGCCTCCAGGGATTCTGAAGAGAATATCAAAGCCATGGGGAGGGGTAGCTAAGCTGTTGGCTGGGGATGCTCAAGTCCAAGCCCACTTCAGCCAAAGAAGTTCATTGGGAGATTTGGTTTCAGTCACTCTCTCTCTCATTCAATCCTCACAGGATTGCTGTTGTGGGCATGAAACCTAAGCTATACATCAACAGGGTTGAACTGTGGGGCTCTTGGGGCTCTCTGAGCCTGGTGGTTTTCTTGCTGACGTTTTATTACCCAATTAGGTAACATCATCAGTGCAAGGGAGGAGGAGGAGGGGGAGGAGATCAAAATGACTGCTCATTATTTCTCCAGATCCTCCATGAATTAGTTAATCATCCTTTCATATGTTGGGGATCATCACTAGGCTTGCCTGATAGTGACCTCTACAGTGTAAACTTCAGCTCTGTGGTTTGACTCTGAAAGGCCATGTAGTCCAACCATTTACACAGGCAATCTGTTCCACAGCTTAAAGAAAGCATGCCCTACATTTGCCAGCAAATGTTTTGTTTCATTGTGCATCAATGCTAATTGAGGAGTTGGCTCTTTTTTATATATATATAAAAATTTTATTGATTTTCAATAAACAAACATACACAAACAAAACGCAAAACATAAAAACATAAAATTTCTTTTTGGAAAGCGGCTTAGTCCCGGGTTACATCTTTTTGTACAGACATAAATGCGAATTCATGCTCACTTTTTATCCCATTTCATATCTTATTTACCATTCTACATTTTTCTGCATATGCCTTCTCCCCCTCTTTTCACTCTCTTAATTATATTTTATTATTTCATCTCATTTAAAACAATTTATGCGTATATCTTTTGTCATGTTCTAAATTTCTTTCTATTATCTTTCTCATAAATACAACAATTTTTCTCCTGTAATCACTTGAGATATGACACATTTGAATCTTTTCTCCCTAAATCTTAACACTTAAAAAAAACTAATATTATACTTTTCATTACTGATTCTGCTTAGTACATTCTGAAGCTACATACTATATTATTAAAATAAGGAAAGAGTAATAATTTATAATAAACTTTAAAAACAATTAATCCTATAGCAAATTTAAGCTACTATTATAAAATCCAGTTTTTCTGACATATTTTTCAAATATAAATACAATTACAATCTTGTGTACTTTTGCAGAATCTCTTTATTTAGTCCATATTTTTACCCACTCTCTGAATCAATCTTTGTTTCTTTACATCTGTTTAAACCTTTGTAAAACTTCTTCTTCCCTTTTTCCCTTCCTTCTTCTCAATCCTGCCTTCCTTGTCTCTTAAATTTCCACCTTTCTTATCTCCGCCTCCTTCTGTTAGTCCCCTTTTCTGTTGCTTTCTGACATTTGTATCAATGTTCACCTTATTTTTCCCTTTTTGGTTGTTTTTTTAAGTTCTTAAATTCTCCATTCTCTTTCCCCTCTTTCCCTTTCTTCCCCCAGATAAAAGTTGTTTGTTTCATTTAAAGATGGTTTCTTCTTCATCCCAGTCTTCTTGTTCTTTGTAGTTTCTGGTAGGTAAAATCGCCATTCTAAAAAAGTTAGAAAAAGAAACAGATCCAGAGAGCCCTTCCCTTCTTGTTCCTCTTCTTTTAGCTTTTTAAAAATTCAATTTCAGTTCATCAACAAGTAGTGCCATTGTGAAAAGTTTTTTTATACCAACCCAAATGTTTTTAGTCTTTTTCAAAATAATGATTCCAAAAGCCCAAAGTCACCAACAATCCAAAATACACACAAGACTGTTTTCATTTAGCACTTTCTTCTTTTTGACTTTCTCTTCCTGGGGTTACTAGGTTCAGTTACAAAGCTCCAATATAAAATATAATCTTTTAGAAGTCTTGTTATAGTTTAGCTCTGAATCTTATAAATTCCAAGCAGCCTCTCCAAACAAAAATCTTAATATTTAATTTCTTTTCCTCTCCCTCCCCACTAGAGAAAAAAAATTTTTTTTCCCCAATGCTTCAGAAATCTTATTCCCTTGGCTTTAATTTTCAGGATTACCTTGCTGATGCCAAAATAGGTTTTTCGATTCTCCATTCATTCTAATCACTGTTAAGGAAGGAGAAGTGATAAAAACTTTCCCTTTTTTTTCTTTCATTTGCCGCTTTCCGTCTTCGTCGAACGATGTATCTTTAATGAACTTTAAAAATCCAGGGTATTTAAATGTTACTTATTATCCCGGTTAGCCAAAACCTTTCACTTTCTCAGCTTCCTCCTGCACATTCTTATCCAGATGAAAGCTTCTTTGTGGCGGCCATTGATGACTGCCGCTCCACTGCTTTCAGAAAAGGGAGTTAAGCCAGCTGAAGAGGGGGGTTGTGATTCCCCCAGACCCCTGCTGGATCTCCCCTATCTTCAGTTACCTCTACAGAGTAACTATAGCCCCCGAATCCAGCTGGATCAGGGGCACTCCAGCGGCGAGCTCAGCAGGAACCGCGCACAAACGCAGATTCCTGCCGCCGCCGAAGCCTTGGAAACCGGAAGTCCGGGGAGTTGGCTCTTGAGTAATTACAGGAGCAAACTTTTGCATAATTTGAGCATCTCTAATGAAGTAGCATGCTGCATCTCCTTTCTTCCAGCACATGCTTCTCCTTGAGTGAAGGGCATCTTGCACATCTATTGGTTGCGCAGCTAGGACTGATCTCTGCAGAACAGGCCCTTTGCAACTCCCCCCCCCATTTCAAAAATATACTGATTTTCACCTTCATTGGGCAGAACCCACAACAATGGCTCCTGCCCTCATCACTTGCCAGCTACACCAGGGGTCTCCAACCTTGGCAACTTTAAACCTGGCAGACTTCAACTCCCAGAATTCCCCTCCAGGCTTTAAGTTGGAAACCCATAGTGTATCTGTAACTAAACTACTGCCGTTCATCTTACATGGGGCTTTTAAGCTGCCATTGTTGCACAGGTATTACCAAACCCACAGGCCTCCCTGCCCTTTGGACCCCACATATATATTTCTGGGTGCAATTCAAAGTGCTGATTTTGATTTATAAAACTGTGCATGGCTTAGCATGTAAAGAACAGAAGTTGCCTTCGGAAGTTGTGGGAGCTTCATCCTTGGAGGCTTCCAAGAAGAGACTGGACTGCCATCTGTCAGAAATGGTGTAGAGTCTCCTGCTTGGGCATGAGGGGTTGGACTAGATGACCTCCAAGGTCCCTTCCAACTCTGATTATCTGTAAGGGATCTCCTGAGCTCCTGTGCTGCATATGTGATCTTATTTTCATTGTTGACTGTAGCATTTTTTTCAGCTAGACACATGCTCAGAAATCAGGTCACAGGTCTGGCAGAAGTTTGCAGAGATCACCGTTCACTCTCACTTCAGCCCACATGCTTGCAAGCTCTGAATCAGACTTGGGCGTAATGTTCTGCGCTGTGAGAGAATGGCAGCACCAGCGGAAGAGGCCCATGATTGTCACTATACAAGGACTCACAGAAAAGGCACGAGGTAAAATGGAATGTACAAAATGATGTCATAGGTCCCAGAAGCAATAAAGCCAGGAAAAAGCACAGCCCCACAAAACCCTTTGTCAGCCAGAAAAGTGAAAAGCCTGCAGTGTGTTCATTTGGGGCAGAAACAGCACCAAACACAGCTTTCTTTTCCATTTTTAAATTGCTTGGTCCTTTTTGTCAAAGACTGATAAACACATGTTGGAAGACCAGTCTAGACCTTTGATACTGAACTGATGTATCTCAGCAGTTTACTTAATATTTGATCAGGTATGGTGTGAATAGATGCATCTCCTGGACCAGGTTTGTGCCGGCTGCAGTAGGCCATGTCAAAGAGAAGGCAATACCTGCATTTTTACTACTGGTTCTGTGGATGTGGCTTGGTGGGCATGACAGGGGAAGGATACTGCAAAATACTGCACAGACAAGACAATCTATACCATTTCAGTATAGTGTTTGTCCAGTCTTCTTAAAAGCCTTCAGTGATGCGGCACCCACAAATCTGAAGGCCAGCTGTTCCACTGGTTAATTGTCCTCACTGTTAGGAAGTTTCTCCTTAATTTCAGGTTGCTTCTCTCCTTGATTAGTGCCCATCCATTATTTTTTGCCTTCTGATGCTTTGGAGAATAATTTGACCCCCTTCATTTTTTTAAAAAAAGTTTTATTGGTTTTCAAAACAAACATAAACAAACAAAACATAAAAACATCACGCCATCTTCCATATATGTACATACAGTGTGCCGGTTGGTTTACAAATTATTTTGTGCATCCATTTCTTAGTCTTTGA
>BHFT01014770.1:0-20158 GCA_004320025.1 Laticauda laticaudata | reverse complement strand
TAACCAACGAATGGCAAGTGTTTCTCTCCATTTTACATCCTCTTTCCATCCGTTGGTGCAGTGTGACATGGGCTTAAGGCTTTATAAAGTAGTCTTAGTACCTCACTTGATCTCAATTGCATCCCTCTGTTAATGCAATTTAGGATTGCATCGCCTTTTTTGGCTGCTGTCGCACACGGTTATAGATACATGTTAGTTGCCAAATGGCTGGATTTTTATCATGTGACCCTGGGGACAAGCAAAGTCAATGAAGAAGCCAGATTAACAACCATATTACTAACTTAGTAATTGCAGTGATTCCTTTAACAATTACGAAAGATCATATAATGGGCAGGACTCACTTGACAAATGTTTTGCTTCGCAACAGAAATTTTGAACTGAATTGTGGTTGTAAATCGAGGACTATCTGTACTGCAGTTAACTTAAGGCTTCCCAAAGAGACAGAATTATTTTTGTAAGCACAGTACGAAAAGTTCACCAATTTGTATGGAAGAGGGGAAAAAAGAATAGATCAGTTTGGTTTATCAACTTTTAAACAGCCAAATCCAGCTACTGGGCAACTTCATGTTCAGCACAAGGAAAAAGATATATTCAGTGCAGCTGGATTTAGAAGCGGCTTTAAAAAGTTGGCAGAAAAATATTCTGCGGCTGAATATATGCAGAATGCTGACTTCTGAGCCAGTTAACACCAACTGGATATATTTCTCGATTTTGTTCTTGAAGGAATTTCTTCCAAGGTCGTAAATGAACTGAAAGAAATTATTATTTTTTCCCTCTGGAATGTCTATCTTTTACAAAAGTATCCAATCTGGCTACTTTAAGATCTGTGGACTTCAACTCCCAGAATTTCTCATCCAGCCATGATAGTTGGGGAATTCTGGGAGTTGAAGTCCGCAGGATTTAAAAGTTGCCAAGATTGGAACCTCTTGTGTTAAAACATTTAAATCTGGTTAATTAATAGAGTCATCTTATTGGTGAAATGGGCAGTATATAAATATAATAAATAAATAAATAAATATAAGCAAGTAATTAAAGAGGGGAGCCAGGATCCCACAGTGGAGAAGAAGGCGGCAGGGATTTGAATTTGGTGGAAGTTAGGAAGTCTTTTATTCAATACAAGTAGTCCTTGTTTAGTGACCATTCAAAGTTACAACGGCACTTTTAAAAAGTGACTTGCAACCTGTTTCCATACTGATGACCCTTGCAGCATCCCTGTAGGTTTCTAACTTTGAGTGCTTGCTAACTGGCATATATACAGATAGTTTTTGACTTACAACAGCTCATTTAGTGACCGTTCAAAGTTACAACGGCATTAAAAAAAGTGACTTATGACCATTTTTCACAGCTGCAACCTTTGTAGCCTCTCCATAATCATGTGATCGAAAATCAGATGCTTGGCAACTGGTTCATACTTACAACCGTCGCTGGGTCCCAAGGTCACGTGATTCCCTTTTGCAACCTTCTGACAAGTAAAATCAAGGGGGAAACCAGATTCACTTAACAACTATGTTACTAGCTTATCAACTGCAGTGATTCACCTAACAACTGTGACAAGAAAGTGTTGTGGCTCGCCGGCGGCTAGCAGAACTGGCAGCAGAGTCGGACAGTGAGGAGGTTGGGGAGGAACATGGGCCAGTCCTAGAGGCTGAGGAAGGCTCGGACGAGGGCTCTGCATCAGAGGCAGAGATGGGGCCAGGGCAGTCTGGCAGTCAACAGCGACCTTAAGGAGGGGGAGCAGCTGTTGCCAGTTCCCAGCCTGCACATGCGCAGAGCTACCAAAAGAAAAGAGCAACTATGAATTAAGGGTCAACATGGGAGTAAAGCCACAGATGGATGGTGAATGGCCTCTCCCATAGGGATTAAAAGAGGAGCAAAAGGGGAGGGGGCTTTTGCAGGAAACAATTCGTTTGTTGCAGCAGTGTGAAGATCTGTCAGTGCATCTCAGAGACTCTATGCTGAGCCCTTCCTTGTCAGCACTGCATTTGGAAATATTTACTTGGCAGCTCTCCAAGCTATATAAGGTCTGTGCTCCTAATTACACCCTTGAAAGACTGTTTGCCAGGCTTTTGGCTGAAAGTGAAGGTAAGAAATTCTCCTTAGTTTAATAAAAGGGGTTTTGCTCGGACAAAGAATCCGCTTAGTGCTTTTTGGGGAAGCCTAGGTCAGAACAATGAGATTGTAAAATGGGACAAACCTCTCTGAGCAACTGCCTTGCTTAACAACAGAAATTTTGGGCTCTATTGGGGCTGTAAGTCAAGGACTACCTGTACTTGTGAAGGTTGCATTGTCCCAGGGGAAGAGACATTAATGAACTGGAGACATTAAGTGAATCTGACTTCCTTCATTGACTTTGCTAATTGGAAGCTGGCTGGGAAAGATACCAGTGGTGACCGTGGGACAGTTATGACGGTGCCACGAATGGTTGTAAGTCAAGGATTACCTGTAGCCTTATTTTTTCTTAAAGAATCTCCAGCCAGAGATTTCTGCCAGACCACTGCAACACCAGCAGATACCAAAAAAAGAGAAAAAGTTATGTTTTGGTTTACTAAGGTAATTCCATTGGTTCAAAGGGGTAAGAAACTTGGCTGGCCCCTCGTCCAAACTATTTACTGCAGATTAATGCTACTTTGCCAAGAAACCTCACTGAAGCAGGCTGCAGATGGAGCAATTAAAAGTAAGTACTCGATCAGGGAAGACAATCATTTGGAAGGAGACCAGGTATCTCTGAGGGAAAATGCCTCTCTAAAAGCAGGGGTCTCCAACCTCGGCAACCTTAAGACTTTTGCACTTCAACTGCCAGAATTCCCCCAGCCAGCATGGCCAATGTTTTACTGATCAATTTGCCAACTTTTGCAACATACGACCGTAATGGGCCATTATTCAGGTAATCTTCGATGTACAACTGTCATGTCAAGGTCTACTTGTGGACTATTGTGTGCATGTCAGACCAGAATATGGTATAAAGCAGTGTTTCTTAAACTTGGCAACTACAGTCCTCGATTTGGTTGTAAGTTGAGGACTATCTATAGTCCACTCACTTGTAAGTGGAGGACTATCTATAGTCCATTTGTTTACTGACTGTTCAAAGTTACAATGGCACTGAAAAAAGTAAATATAACAGAATAGCAGAATTGGAAGGGACCTTGGAGGTCTTCTAGTCCAACCCCCTGCTCAGACAGGAAACCCTATACCAGAGGTCCCCAAACTTGGCAACCTTAAGACTTGTGGACTTCAACTCCCAGAATTCCTGAGCTAACATAACTGGAGGAGGAATTCTGGGAGTTGAAGCCACCAAGATGATAAAAGCTTGCTAAGTTTGGGGACCGGCTGCCAATTACCATCTTTTCAAGGCAAGGTTGTTGCCGCAGTCTCTTCTAGGGAAAACTTCAGTGTTGGAGCATTCAAGGAACTTCTGGAGGACAGTTGATCCACTGGTTAATTGTCTTCCCTGTTAGGAAGTTTCTCCTTAATTCATAGTTGTCTCTCCTTGATTTAGTTTTCATCTGTTGCCTATCTTGTCTGCTTCACGTGCTTTTGGAGAATAGATTGATCATTCTTTCTTTTGATGACAGCTGCTTTAATATATTGGGAACTTGCCTATCCTGTCATCTCGTAGGTCCTTCTGTTCATCGAAACTAAACATAACAATCACCCAGCAACCAGTTGTCTTTATATTTTGTGGGTTTAGCACAGCATCCCTAATCATTCTTTGTTGTTCTTTCTCTGCACTTTCCAAGTCTTCAGCATCTTTTTACATTGTGGTGACCAAAAATTAGGATGCAATACTTTCCAATTGTGGCCTTTATTGCAGGCGTTATAAAGTGTATTACATATATTAGATAGATACTATGAATTAATTAATACTGTTTGTGCCAGCCGAAGAACTATGGTGTCATGCCTGTGGGAATCTGATTCTGAGGGGAGGTCAAGCAGCTGACAGGGAGTGGAGTGTGGCTCCAGTGGTTGTGGAAGAACTGGGAAGGGACAGTCTGGCTGGAGCATTCAAAGAAGACGTAGGGCAATCCCCTCTTCATTCCAAGGGCATGGCCAGGAGGTGGGAGAAAGGGATGCAATGTGAGTATTATGTGGGTTACGGAGGCGAAAGGGCCCTGCATTCTCTCACTAGCTGATGCTCGGAAAACAGGATATAAAGGGTGTTCTGTGGCAGAGCACTTTGCTGGAAGTAAAGCGGTGCATTATCTTTGTTTTTGTCAGTCTTATCTGGGATTTTGGCTCCTCCACTGTGTGTGTTTCATTTATCTTTTCGAAGTTCAGGGCACATTTCCTTATCCGTCCCATCCTTGTTAAGATTGTTGCAGCGTGGTTTTGTAATGTTTCGGTTTCTATATGGTATAAATTTATATGTACTTTGGTTCGGAGCACCTGAAATTTCTTACTCTCTTTAAACGACTGTCTTTGGAAGTTTAGTTTTCTTTTCCTCGCGAGCAATGATAACTGGACATTAGGGGCCTTTAGTTGGAGAATTATAAAGGGAGCTATTAAAGGGACTTTATCTGCTTTTGTGACTTTGTTGCTTTTGTGCCACGCCCAGGGTCATCACATATGTTGGCTCTTTTGGCAGCTGCAGCACACACTGCTGGCTCATATTTAACTGATTGCCCACTAAGACTCCAAAATCCCTCTGACACTACTATTGAGCCAGGTACCACCTATATGTGACCTTGGTGACTTAGTGCCATTGCACCATCCCCACGCTCATGCGATTAAAATTCAGAGGCTTGGCAACTGGCATGTATTTATGACAGTTACACTCTCCTGGGGTCATGTGATTACATTGGTAACCTTCCCAGATGGCTTCAAACAAGCAAGGTCAAGGGGGGAAGCCAGATTTGCTTAATAACCAAACAATTCACTTAAGAACTGCAGTAATTCGCTTAACTATTGTGTCAAAAACGATTGTAAAATGGGGCCAAACTCACTGAACAAATGTTCTGCTTAGCTACAGAAATTGGAGGCTCAATGGTGGTCATAATTCAAGGACTATTTGTAAGACATATGACATATAAGGCCTCAGTAAGACCACACCTAGAGTACTGCATTCAGTTTTGATCACCACATTATAAAAAAGATGTTGAGATTCTAGAAAGAGTGCAGAGAAGAGCAACCAGGATGATTAGGGGACTGGAGGCTAAAANGGCTAAAACATATGAAGAACAGTTACAGGAACTGGGCATGACTAGTCTAGTGAAGAGAAGGACCAGGGGAGACATGAGAGCAGTCTTCCAATACATGTATTCATGATGGTTGCAATGACTCAGAGTCATTTTGACCTTCTGATAAGCAAAGTCAGTGGGGAATCCAGATTCACAGGCAAGGAACAATGGATGGAAACTGATCAAGGAGAGATTCATCCTGGAAATCAGGAGAATTTTTCTGACAGTGAGAGCAATAAACCAATGGAACAGAAGTTGCCTTTCGAAGTTGTGGGAGTTTTATCACTGGAGGCTTTCAAGAGGAGACTGGACTGCTATCTGTCAGAAATGGTGTAGGGTCTCCCACTTGGGTGGGGGGTTGGACTAGATGAACTTCCAACTCTGATTATTTATTATTTGAACTTCAGCTTCTAGAATTCTCCACCGGGAGTCGAAGTCCATATGTCTTAAAGTTGCCCAAATTGAGAAATATTGGTATAAAATAACTTCTGTTCTTCACTGTTGGGTACTTGTTGAGTTCCTAGGCAAACAGAAAAACCACATTTCCCATTAATTTCACAACGGTAAGCAGCTTTGTAGAAGTCCATGCAGAATTCGATGAGGGTGAATGAAATGACAAAGGTGTTTTCTTTCAAAGTCAGAATGAAGCAGGCCCAATTCCCCAAACCCCTCTGCGACCTTTAATGAAATACAGGTTATGTTTCATCACAGCGAAATTCAAAAGAGCAGCCGTGTTTTGCTCCAACTTCAAAACAAAATTTTGGCATCCATGAATTTGTTTTGAGCTCACCTCATTGCAAGGTTATTTTGTGCATCTCAAACACTCAAAATATTGGCATGGATGGTGATTTTTCAGTCTCTTAAAAACCATACCATTCAGTTACTCATAATTAACTAATGATGTGTTGGAAAATCTCCATAATGCTCTAAACTCCTTGTCTATTCACTGATATTTTATCTCTAATTATTCTTTAAAATATTTAACCAAAAAAATACACCCCCTTCCACCAAAAATGTCATCATTTAATATGGTCAGACTCTGTTCTAAGGTCAGAAAGAAACTGCATTGTGCTACACTTTGCTTAATTTTCAAGTTCAGAAAGTCAAACAAGCAATTTCAAGTGCAGAATTTTTGACACCTGACCCTTTCCGTACTTTCCTATGGCTTCTTCTGTGATATACAATATTGATATCACTTTTCTTCCTTTCTGACTGGTAGACAAGACACAATTTCCCTGCACAAAGAGTTATAGATGTGAGAGACAACACCATGTTTTCGTTTACACCCAGAAGCAAAATATATTTCATAATTTAAATCCAATGATTTTCTTGATCCCTCTTAAGCCATCTCCTGTAACTGGTTGAAGAGGTCTACCAATCCATGGTCTCAAGCAAATATCCATCCATCCATCCATCCATCCATGTATCTATCTGCCTTCTCTCTGTCATCTATCTATCTATCTATCTATCTATCTATCTATCTATCTATCTATCTATCTATTATCTATCTTTCTATCTATCTATCCATCAATCTATCTCTGCCTATGTTGTAATTTTTTAAAATAAATAAATAACTCATGGCAGTGAACATATCCAATAAACCTACCTCTTCCTATTTTCCCCATAACAATACTGTGTGATTAGTTGGGTTGAGAGAGAGCTTCTGACCCAGCTGGCTTTCATGCCTAAGGTGAGACTAGAACTCACAGCTTTCACACACAAGAGAGAACTGGAACTCACAGTCTCCTGGTGATTGATCCAAAATCCCCCAACTAGCTTTATCTTCCCATGACTTACTAGATTTTCTACATGATTTGCTTTAGTTTGGCAAGATTTCTGCCTATAAAGGCAATTGCTTAGAGAATATCAGTGTGTCCTTCTTGGTTACTGGAGCTTAACCTCTGCAAAAATGCTCTACATTTTCAGGAAGACAAGATAAAACCACAGCCTGAAAGGAAAGATACTCAGAATATGCTCTTACTTGTTGTAAAGAACTATGTCCGGTCTCCAAATAAGCTCGGATGGGATTCGTATCGATGTTACATTCTCGTATTCTTCAGGATCCCAACGTAATTTATAATCATGCCACTCCTAAAAAGTGGGAATGCCAGATAAATAATTAGACCCAAATGAGAAAGCAATATTAGCCATCAAATTCTGAAGTCCAAACTGAAGAAGCTTCTTGTATGAGAAGCGAAACGTCTTCAAAGAAAAACCAGAAAGTCCAGTTGCCTCTTGAAAAAGCACTTTTGAGACAACCATGTCAACTTTTGATTATGTGACCAGCAAAGGTTGTAACTGTGAAAAACGGTCATTTTTCCAATGCCTTGTAACTTCAAACAGTCTCTAAACAAATGGTTTTAAGTTGAGGACTACTGTATTGCTGAGAACTGTATTGCTGGTTGGGAATTGAAGTTCACACATCTTAAAATGGCTAAGTTGAGAAACACTGGCCTGGAATAACAAAATTCCTCAAGCTGAAACCAACTTAACTCCTCAACATGCTCTTCCCCTGGGGATTCTCCCATAAAATAACTTTCCCCCTCTATTAATACTCCATTGCAAATAATTATTTGAAAACATATTTTTGATCCCTGCAGAAATGAAAGGAGCAAATTTGGAATTTCTCTAGGTTTTTTTTTCTGGATAGAGTCAATATTGTATTGTTTGCCCCGCTGGGTTGCACAAGTAACTTCCAAATCAATTTTTATTTCAAAAACTGGAGAATAGAACACACTCAGAATATAGCAGGATACTTAGAATATGGACAGTGTTTTAAAGCAGGAATAAGGCAGCCTCAGCCTTGAAGTTAAATTTAAATTCCATGGCATCGGTTTTCTGTATAAAAGAAGGTCTTACGTGTCTTCTTTCTTACCATTGTTGGACGAGGACGGAGGAGAAGGATGAAAGGGAGGGAGGAGGAGGATTGGTAGGAAGGTAGGAGGAGGAGGAGGAGGAGGAGGAGGAGGAGGAGAAAAAGAAGAAAACTAGGGGAAGAAGGAGGAGACTAGGGTAAGAAGGAAGAGGAGAAGGAGACTAGGGGAAAAACAGAGGTGGTATTCAGCAGGTTCTGACCCATTCTGAAAAACTGATAGTGGAAATTTTGAGTAGTTCAGAGAACCGGCAAATTCCACCTCTGACTGGCTCCAGCCCCCTGTATTCTCTGCCTCCCGAGTCCCAGCTGATCAGCTGGGTCTTCTTTGGTTGTCCTGCATAGGAGAATGGAGCTGGAAAGCAGGTTAGAGTGGTGGGCAGGGTATGGGATTTTGAAGTAATCTTCCTCAGCCACATCCCCCAAGCCATGCCCAAGCCACACCATGCCCCCCCAAGGCACATCCACAGAACTGATAGTAAAGAAAATTTGAATCCCATCACTGGGGAAGGAGGAGGAGAAGGAGGAAGAGACAGAGACTCGGGGAAGAAGGAGAAAGAGGAGAAGATGACTAGGGAAAGAAGGAGAAAGAGAAGGAGACAGAGACTGGGGAAGAAGGAGACGAGGAAGAGAATGAAGAGGAAGAGGAGGAAAAAAGGGGGAAGGATAAAGAGAAAGAAAGAGAAGGAGGAGAAGAAGGTATGTGGACTTCAATTCACAGAATTCCCTTCATTGGCCGTGGTGGTTGTCAAATTCTGGGAGTTGTAGTCTACACACCTGGAAATTGCCCTGGTTGGGAAGCACTGGATTTATTTGGAAATTTAAGAACTTTATGAGACAGCTTTCAAAAACAATAGCCAGACTGTATGGGCCAAGTCCTTTAACACCCATTTACCTAAAGGGATAATTAAAGGAAAAACTTCCTAACGTTTTATGACATTCTTCACTATCAAAAAATATGATATTTGTTTAGGAAAACTCTTTACCATCCCTCCCTCCCCCCACATTTCTGTTTCCTTTTTTCTGAGTTAAGTACAAGTTAGATTTCTGGAACATGGGTGGTGGTGGTGATAGTAAGGAAATCTTGGTTGACTCACTTGTTTCACCCAAACATTTGTGGTCATCATTTGGTTCTTTTCATCCTGAAAAATGAGAAAAACAGAGTTTTTACAGAGTTGTAAGAAAACCACCAGTATTCCCCAAAGCACTTTCAGCTTTTGCTGATGTGGTAATTGTTCTGTATAAAGAATAGTAGACTCCTAAATACAGGTTTCTGATTGGCTAAAGAACTTGAATGGGGATCGGTTCAAAAGGAACCAATCCACATAGCTGCTCAAAGGCGGCAAATATTAAATACCTGTCATTGGCTACAATCCGGCAGAGAAAAAACATATAAAAGGCTGCCGCAGCTTGAGCCAATGTTCCGTTTTTCAACTGTGTTATAAAAAATAAGGACGTTGTTGTTGGATACCCGGTCTTACCTCGCATTTTTCCGGGACGGAACACTGGGGCGGGACGAGGTGGGATTCGTTCCTAAACGCGCAGACTGAGCACGCATGGTTGACAGATAAAACCAGACGCAAGGAACCATGGCTTGAAAAACAACGCGCTTGCCCCAACCTTCAATCCCAATTGAGGAGGATTGGATCCTACGTAGGGGGGGAGGAACCCCGGTTTCCAGAGTACCTGGAGGCAAGGAGTATGGAGGGAAATTCGACCCAGCGCAGAAGCTGTTTTCTTGACACACTGTGGGCCCGCATCTTCAAAATGGCAAGGCTTTTTGGCGAAGCCCCGAAGATGGTAAAACAATTGAAACTGGGGACAGGAAGCTCCAAAGACATTAAAAGGCCACTATGCACCGAGTGGTTCAAATTTAATAAAGCGGCCACGAGTTTTATCGGAGATGACCGAAAGAAGGCGGAAACCATCGCTTGATTTTGTGGCAAGCCCCTCGACAAATAGGGGAGCGCGAGGTTTCTGAACTTAGGATTTGAAGCGATGCGGATCGAGTATATTGGGTTACAGAGACTCTTAATATACAGAGCAAGGTACTGAATAAAACCCAAAATAATCAGTAGCCGAAGCTGATCGGCAGAAGCCTTCAAGGCCGCTGAAGCGGCGAAAAAAATCGGCGGAAAAATGAAACAAGATGAACGCGAACCAACGATTGAAAACAAGCCTGGCCAGAGGGAAAAAACAATCTTCCACACCACTCACTACAAGAATTCGACGAGATTTCAAAATCCGGGGAGGAAGACCGACGAATCCACCGCCTATACGGCCAACAGAATGGGCGCGGAAAAACGGACAATTCGGTTGGGATGCGCTGCTGCGGGGAAACATCCTCAAGCACTGATTGCAGATTCCTCCGATGCCATTTGGCAGAAGCATCAAGAAAAGGGGGCCATATCGAAGAGTCTGCAGGAACAAAAAGAATTACAGCCCAAAAAGACGCAGCGACTTCCCAACAAAGGACCCTGAGCAAAACTATCCGAGAGAAAAAGTGGACAGCGAAACAAGCAAGCCACTAACGGAGAAAAGCATTACCAGACTTGCACTTCGGGAAGCGTCAGACGGAAAGGCGGGAAGAAGGTTAAAAATAATTGTATAAACAAAAAATTGAAAAAAGACAAACCCTGCGAAATGGAGGTTGGGACTCTGGATCTTTTCCTATTCAATGGTTGTCAATTGGACACCATCCCAAAAAACTAGTCCCAGACATTCAAGATCAAGGAACTTCCAGAACCAAAAAACTAACCCTCAAAGTATTCAAGGAACCAAATTCCTGTAGTTAGGCCTAGGAACATTTCCCGAGTCCGCCTTACAACAACATTGTCGCCGGGTTTACTACCCGATTAACTGATAAGTCGACGAGATTTACCAAGCCATCCTGGGCATCGAATGGTTTCGCCCATTGGGGCACCGGGATTGACCGGAGTAGACCGGGTTGGCCGCATCCGACTGGGAAGAAGACCTAGATCCAAGAATTGCAGACGTTTTTGATGGCTCCCAGGCAGTATCGGGGGACCCCAATTTTTTTAGTCTAGGCCCCCAGTAGCCCTAAAAAGGACAAAGGCCAGACGAGTTCCTTTTGCTCTAAAAGCAAAAATAGAGGAACAACTAAATATATTAATAAGTATCCAAAGGGGTTTTTAGAATCGGTCGACGCATGCTTAAATGGGAAACACCAATAGAAGCCGATTTAAACCAGACGGGTCGGTCGGAATCTGTGGCGCGACTTACAAGGCTACCTGAACCTCATGGCAGCTGAACCAAAGCGCATTACCCCGGTGCCAGTCGTTGCAAATCTATTACACTCTCTTGGGGGAGGAAACAGTTTTCCGCTACACTAGAACCTAGCCAACAAGCGTTTACCAACAGCTCCCAGTTAGACCCCTTAACCGGCTGTGAGACAAACAATTAAGTGGACTCACAATAGGGGCATTCAAATGCAACAGACTCCAATTTGGAGTAAGCGATAGGCCCCAGGCGTTTTCCAGGAGTCTATGGAACGTCTGTTAAATGGTAAAAGGGGTCGTACCATTACTTTGACGACGCGTCCTAATTTCGGCCAAAGATGCAACCAGCTTAAGAAAAGACTTAAAGATGCTAAATAAATTCAGGAAATCATGGCCTCCTTAAAGTTAAGAAAGAAAAATGGCTTTTTTAATTAACTGATTGGGTCAAATTCCTGGGTACTTAATAATGGAGAGGGCATACACCCACCCGAAAAAAAAAGTCAGAAGCTATTAAAGACGCCACCAGAACCCAAGAATAAAACTGAACTGCAGGGCATTTTTGGGACTAATAATTTGATAAACGTGTTTCTTACCCCACAAAAGCAACAATAGCGGAAACCATTTACACCGATTTATTGGATTAGAAAACAATTTTGGACTTGGGGGTATGAGAGAAAGAAAGTTTCAAAGAATAAAAAACTTATTTTTAACATCAAACACCGTTCTTAATTTCCAGTTCTTAGCAAACACTTTGCCACTTGATTGTTTAACCCTGCGACGCCTCACATTTGGGAGTCAGTTGCCATCCTGAGTCACCCAATGCCAGACGGAAGAGAGCACCCCGTCGCAATTACTATTCCCCAAGGACTTCTGTCTAAGCGAGCGAAATTATAGTTTCCAATTGGGAAGGGAAGCCCTGGCACTCGTCGCGCGGAGTTAAAACGCTTTCCACGATATCTATATGGAGACATTTGGTAGTAACGAGACCAGAAACCAACTACTTTTGGAAATTTTTGGCGGGAAACAAACCATATCCAAACCATTTTATCCCACGCGAATGACTAAGTGGTCAGAATTCCATAGCAGCCTACTTCGGATAACTGTAACACATCGCCCCTTGGAAACAAATCTCCCATGCAGATGTTTGAGCAGAACTCCGCTACCCAATGTATATGGGAAAGACCCGGCACCAACGATGACAACCTTAGCAGATAGAGACATGGCCCAAAATTGCCATATCTTGCAAATGACTGTCGCCCAGGCCACGAAAGGACCCATTAAATGCCCGTTGTACTGAACTGGTAGTAAAGGCTGGCCGAGAAAACCAAAAACAAAACTGTAGAATTTTTATAGCCGTTTCCTAGGACCAGACAAACTTTGAACTTTCAATTCAAAAAGGGTTGTTTGTTATGGGGTGATCGGGTTGTTATCCCCTCCAATTACAACAGAGGGTATCAATAATGTTCACGAAGGCCACCTGGGAAACTTTGTTTAAAATGAAAAAAGGCCTTGCTAGAAGCTATGGTCTGGTGGCCGGTCTATGAGATTAGGGACACTCGGAACTACTGGGTAACATTCGTGTAACAAATCGCAAAGAAATAGGCCTTCCCCGCCAACCAAGCACCCATGAAGGGACGGGAAACCACCACGAGGCCCCTGGTCACGAATTTCTCACATCGGACTTTGCGGGGTCCAGACTAAGGGACCATAGTTCCTCATTGTCGTTAGATGCATTACTCAACTGGCTAGAGTTAAAATTATCGCATCTACGACACGAAACCTTAATTAACAAACTAGAGCAACTCTTTGCGACCCATGGGCCTCGGTCCAGTGTCCCAGCAACGGGGCCAAGTTAACAAGCTTATCGAACAATCCTAGCCTCCCTAGGTATCAGACATGCCTACCACGCCGGCCCATTCACGGCTGGCGACTGGGAGGGGCAGAGAGAATGGGTTAGATTTCAAAGAAGGTGAGAATGGACATTGGGGATATCCAAAGATAAAATAATATGCCTTCACCTCCAGCATATCACACCCAGTCCATACAAACCAAGTCCGCGGAACTACTAATGGGGGAACTAGGTCGCACTAGACAGATTGCACGCCCAAACTTACACCAAAATAACCCCCCCCAACTCCTCCCCGTTTCCAGACATTTGAAATAGGCGACCGTAGTCCTATGCAAAATTTTTACCGGGCGACCCATTATGGGTACCAGACACAATCACGTAAATTACAGGCCCCTCTACCGACAACCATAGACGACGGCCAGGATGGAAGCCGGCCATGTAACCTAGCCTTCGTGACCGAAACATTGGAAAGAAGTAAAACACAAAACCCACAAAATATTAAAAAACGATCGTTAAACCACGAAACAAAGAGGGGGGGGGAAATACGAGAAAATAATAAAAGGAAACCGTTTAATTAAAATACAGAATACAAAAGCAATCAAAAAGGAGCATAAAAGAGACTTACAAGTTAGAAAGTATGCAATGGGGAAAGTCAGACGAAGGGCAGCCAGGCCAGTCACCTGCCGGAGAGACCAGGAGGGAGCCGGGCAACAGCCACCGCCTAAGAAACTTCAGGCGGGCAGTAAAATGGCTGGACGTCACGCCTTCCAGGCGTTCCATTGGGAAAAGAACAAGAGAGACAGCAAACCCCATCCGAACCGGTCGAAAGTTCCAACAGGAATGGAACCCGCGCAAGTCCATGTCGAAGTCAAAAGAAGCCCCAACCTTTACCTGCCGGACCTAACTCACTCCACGTAGGACTAAGCCCAAGAGGGGAGGGGTGTTCTGTTATTAAAGAAATAGTAGACTCCTTAAATTACAGGTTCTTGATTGGTCTAAAAGAAACTTGTAATGGGGATTGGATTCAAAAGGAAACCAAATTCCACATTAGTGCTCCACAAGGCGGCAAATATTAAATACCTGTCATTGGCTACAAGCCGGCAGAGAAAAAACCTATAAAAGGCTGCCGCAGCTTGAGCCAATGTTCCGTTTTTCAACTGTGTTATAAATAAAGACTTTGTTGTTGGAACCCGGTCTACCTCGCGTTTTTTCGGACGGAACAGTAATCTCACCAATATCTGCATTAATAAAGATGGGGTCCATGGTGGTCATTGAGCTTGGTGGTTTTCTTGAAGACCTTTCATTACCCAACTTGATAACATCATCGGTACTAGGACGGAGTGGGGCTGGGTTGACATCAGGGGTGAAATTCAAAAATCCCAGCAATGGAACTTCCTGTTTCCAGTTTCTGGTGGGGCTCCCACCGGAAGCCGGAAATAGGCCCGTTTTGCGATTTCTGGTACTTCCAGGAGGTCTGATTTTTGCCTTCCCGATGGCCTGGAGGCCTCACCCGGGTTCTGGAGGCCCTCAGGAAGCTGGAAACAGGTCTGTTTCTGGACTTCCAAAAGGCCCATTTTTCCCGCTCCCAGAACCTCCACGCGACCCTGCACTTACCTGCATTGCATGGAGACTCCTGGGAGGGGTGGATGGTGCCAGCCAGTCAGTTGAAATATTGGTTCAGTGAACCAGATGTAACTTTAACACCCAGTTCTCCCAAACCAGTACGAACCAGTAGAATCCCATCCCTAGTTAACATTAGACCAAAAACCAAGCTGTAAATAACCCAATCAAGGATCTGCCAAGGACATCCCCACCAACACTGACAGGGCAAACACTTATATATAAACAGAGAGCAAACCCCACTCCCTTCTAATATTGATGATGTTACATAGTTGGGTAATTAAATATCTGCAAGAAAACCACCAAGCTCAGAGATCACCAAGGATCCCACAGTTCAATCCTGAGGTACAAATATTATCTTCTATCAATACTAATAAATGTGTTAAAATATCAGTCAAAAGTGCAGATGCTACCAATGCTTAGCAGAATCTATACCCAATGGCCCAATCCAACCTCTTGACCTTGTGCAGCTTCTGAAGTGCTTGCGCAATTACAGCTCTAGACCTGGGAGCAATTCTTTTTGGGCAACCAGTCCTTTCCAGCACAACGGTCTTTCAGGTACACTAGATTATAAGCCCCATCGCTTCCAAACAACATTTTAAGTAGCTAGGGATAATGGGAGTTGCAATCCAATGACCCAATGGAGAATGGCTTCCTGAAGCATTCATCTATCAAGATTTTTAAGAAGAAATTGGAAAGAATTAGAATTAGAATTATTAGAAAAGGAGGAAGAGGAGAGAAGGAGGAGGAGGAGGAGGAGGAGGAGAAGAAGAAGAAGAAGAAGAAGAAGAAGAAGAAGAAGAAGAAGAAGAAGAAGAAGAAGAAGAAGAAGAAGAAGAAGAAGAAGAAGAAGAAGAAGTAGTAGTAGTAGTAGTAGTAGTAGTAGTAGTAGTTGTAGTAGTAGTAGTAGTTCAACTGGGCATTTTCCTCACCCAAAGTCTCTTGTGCACCTTGTCACTTAGCTAATAAAGAAACACCACTCTTCAAACTTCACAGAAACCCATTTCTCCTTCGAAAGAAAATTCTAACGCAAATTCACCTTTGTCAGACTGAGTGAGAAGCTGAAGAGAAAAATGATTTCTGAACCCATGTTTATACAGTTCATTTAACACACGCATAACTTATGCTGCTCTGTCTCCCCTTTGCTGATGCATGAATGAACACTCTCTTCCCCTTTCCATGTATGGGTTAGCTATCCGATGCCTTTTTATATATATGGGCTAACAATGCAGAAATGTCATCTGTGAGCTATTAATATTCAAAGAGCATCCAGGCTCTCAATAAGAAATTATACTCTGGATGAGCTAATTCAATTGTTTCAGTAAATTGCTTTGAATCTACAGTTCAGGCTGGGCGTATAAAAAATAATAATAAATCGATAAGCCACGGATAATGGACTTGATTCTTCTGAAGCTGAGCTGAGCTGATGGCCCTTCAAAAGCAAATGAGGAGCCATCCTGGCTTACGAGCTCCTAATGCAGGTAGTCCTTGGTTTATGGCTACAATTGAGACCCAAACTTTTGGTTGCTAAGCGAGACTATTAAGTGAGCTTTGCCCCATTTTACAACTCTTCTTGCCACAGTTGCTAAGTGAATTACTGCACAGCAGTTAAGGTAGTAACAGGGTTGTTAAGTGAATCTGGCTTCCTTGTTCACTTTGCTTGTCAGAAGATCGCAAAAGGTGATCAAATGACCCAGGGACACTCCCACCATCATAAATATGAGTCAGTTATGTCAAGTGTCTAAATTTTGATCCTGTGACCATGGGGATGATGCAATGGTTATAAGGGTGAAAAGACATCATAAGTCATTTTTTTCAGTGCCATCATAACTTTGAATAGTCACTAATGAACTGTTGTAACTCAAGGACCACCTGCACTTGCCAATCTCTTCAGCTTGAATCTACTTGTACATTCCTACTAACTCTCCTGCCCATAGTTGGTCGACTATAGTTCTCTAAAGCAGTTGCCAACCAGTGGGCTGGGGATCCATGAGAAAATTTTGGTGTTCCACAGAGAAATGTCACCTCCAAAACACCCCCCCAAAGCAATTAATTCAGGCTGCGTGGGAACATAAGGCTTGTGTCGCTTGCATTGTGAACAACATGAGGCAGTGAGGGAAGGGGGGAAGGGCAGAGGGGGGGAACTTGCTCCATGCCTCACCTGGCCACCGGGCTATTTCTAAGAACAGAATAGAATAGAATATATTCTTTATTGGCTAAGTGTTATTGAACATAGAAAGAATTTGTTTCTGGTGTATAAGTTCTCAGTGTATACACCAACAACAAAGTGATAAGTCATAGATCACAAATCATAAGATACAATTATAAATGATAAGATACGAACAACAAGTGATTAGTGATAAGATGCCCATAGGAGAAAGTAGTAGGAAAGATGAGAAGGATAATGGCAACACAACCTTATTACATGGGTCAATAAGAGACGTGGTGGTGCAGTGGAACTCAATTCTGACTGGCTCAAGGTTGCTTCAGCCTTCCATCCTTCCAAGGTCAGTAAAATGAGGACCCAGATTGTTGGGAGCAAGAGGCTGACTTTGAAAAACCACTTAGAGAGGGCTATAAAGCACTGGGAAGCAGTATATAAGTCTAAATGCTGTAGCTATTTATCTTTAGGCATAAGACAGTGCTGTGGAAGTTAGGTGTTTAGCAGAATTAGCTGGGGCATTCCTAACCTGACGACTTGCTTGACATGATTTCTGGAACCATTTATCTTCGATGCTCCGGAAGCAAGAACTATGTCATAGATCCGGGTGCATCTTTCGTCTTAGATGCTCTCATCGTAGAAGCATCGATCGAACATGTTTCTTCATAATGTAAGGACGTCTATCTTGGGGAATGTACCAAAGCATAAATCCGCATTAATTATTCAGGGCAAGTCAACTCTTAACAACTACAGTGTGGTCTGGGTTGCTTGCTTTGACTTCATTTCCCACACAGGAGGAAATGAGAGATGCCCGTTTCCCACCATCTCTGATTTAATTGTAAACAATGACCTCTTTATCTCTACAATGGTTTTTCCGGCTCCCAAATGATATCCATTCGCAAGCTCCTTACTCTTGCTTTTTTCCCAGAATGTGGTGGTATGATATCATCTCATCTCCCTTTCTTTTTCAGCATGTAGGAGCTTCCTTGAAACTTTTCAGGGTTATGCAGAAACCAACTGCAAATCTCAAGGGCTGCCACAAAGAAGAGGGAGTCAAACTGTTCTCCAAAGAAACTGAAGGCAGGACAAGCAACAATGGGTGGGAACTAACCAAGGAGAGAAGCAATCTCGAACTAAGAAGAAATTTTCTGACAACTTGGAACAACTTGCCTCGACTTGAAGTTGTAAATGCTCCAACACTGGAAGTTTTTAAAAAGAGATTGGACAACCCTTTGTCTGAAGTGGTGTAGGGTTTCCTGCCTAGGCAGGGGGTTGGACTAGAAGACCTCCAAAGTCCCTTCCAACTCTNCAGATGTTGGATAACCATTTATCTGAAGTGGTGTAGAGTTTCCTGCCTAGGCAGGGGGTTGGACTAGAAGACCTCCAAAGTCCCTTCCAACTCTGTTATTCTATTCTATTCTATTCTATTCTATTCCCATTCCATTCCATTCCATTCCATTCTTCTAACCTAACAAAACTATTTGCAAAGCATCTCTCAGGAGGAATGTCTTCATTGCAGGCTCTTCTCCGCTGCTGAATAACTGCTGGGAGAAGGAATGAAGAGTCATAGAGTTGGAAGGGATCTTGGAGGTCTTCTAGTCCAAGCCCCCACTCAAGCAGGAGACTCTATACCTTTCTGGACAAATGGCTGTCCAATTTCTTCTTAAAAACTTCCAGTATTGCATCATCCACAACTTCTGGAGGCAAGTTGTTCCACTGATTAAATGTTCTGTCAGGAAATTTCTCCTTGATTCCATCTCTCTTTAACAAGCTTACATCCATTGTCCTCCTTCAGGTGCTTTGAAGAATAAGTCAGTCCCCTTTTCTCTGTGACAGCCTCTCAAATACTTGAAGACAGTTATTATCTTCCCTCTAGTCTAGTTCTTCTCTTTGATAAACTAGACATAGCTAGCTAGAAAGAGTGCAGAGAAGAGCACCAAAAGTGATTAGGGGACTGGAGGCTCAAACATATGAAGAACAGTTGCTGGAATTGGGTATGTCTAGTTTGATGAAAAGAAGGACTAGGGGTGACATGGTAGCAGTGTTCCAAAATCTCAGGGCCTGCCATAGAGAATTGGGAGTCAATCTATTCCCCAAAGCACCTGAAGGCAGAACAAGAAGCAACAGATGGAAACTCACCAAGGAGAGAAGCAACCTAAAATTAAGATGAAATTTCCTGGCAGAACAATTAATCAGTGGAACAACTTGCCTTGACTTGAAGTTGTAAATGTTCCAAAACTGGAAATTTTTAAGAAGAGATTGGACAACCATTTGTCTGAAATGGTATAGGGCTTCCTGACAAAGTAGGGGGTTGGTCTAGAAGACCTCCAAGATCCCTTCCAACTCTGCTATTCTGTTCTAGGTTCCTCACTCTTTCATCATATGATTTCACTCCAGACTCTCTGTGATCTTTTTTGTTCTTCTCTGCACACTTGCTAGGGTTTCAGCATCTTTTTTGTGTGTGTCCTGGTGACCACAATGGGATGCAGTATTCCAAGTGTGGCCTCATTAGTGCAATTTAAAGCAGTACCATCAAGTCACATGATCTTGATGCTATCCCTTTGTTGATGCAGCCCAAGAGTGCTGGCAGCACACACTGCCGGCTCATAGTTTTTTGTATTTTAGTATTTAGTATTTATTTGATTTGTCAATCACTTACAAGATACAGGAATAAGAATAAATATAGTTTTGAATACATGAGATAGATACTTATAAAAAAAATAAAAAGCAATAGGACAGGGACGGTAGGCACAATTGGTTCTCACAGTACTATTTTATGTGTAAATACAGTATATTTACCCATGTAGTATGGCCATATTACATTTAACCTTCCCATCTGCTCTATTACCGTCTCTTGTTGGTATCATTATTTTTACTTTGATATATGATTACTTTATTGTTTTGCATGTATACTGAGAGCCTATGCACCAGAGACAAATTCCTTATATGTCTAATCATACTTGGCCAATAAAGTATTCTATGCTCTATCTTCTATGTTCATAGTTAAGTGGTGATCTCTCTCATGGTTACATATAAACAAAATCACATGCTTTCTTTAAAAATAATTCTGCAGTCTTAAGATTCAGTTTCCATTTCTATTATATCTCATTTATCTTTCTGTTTTCTAGCATATACAACCACACAACAAAGGCTAGACTAGATTAAGTGCTTTTCTTCTTCTTCTTCTTCTTCTTCTTCTTCTTCTTCTTCTTCTTCTTCTTCTTCTTCTTCTTCTTCTTCTTC
>BHFT01014767.1:0-11420 GCA_004320025.1 Laticauda laticaudata | reverse complement strand
AACCAACGGATGGCAAGTGTTTTTCTCTGTTTTACATCCTCTTTCCATCCATTGGTGCAGTGTGACAGGGGCTTAAGCTCTCTAAAAAGCATTTCAAAGTAGAATCTAAACATTTTGAAATTCTAGTTATATTCAGATTAATATTCAGTCTTCAACTTGATTTAAATCGGGGAGTCAGTGATGTATTAATATGTTTACTTGTGATGTGAACATTACTAAGAGGAACCATCCAGTTTTGTATACAATAAATAGTAAGCTGACAGAATAAAATGTGTGAAATCTTTCTTCTTCCATTCTTCATATTCTTGCTTTGCTACCTGCGACATAATGTGCAAAAGAAGTTATATTATAATGAATCAGATTCAAATGCAAATGAATCAGATTCAAATTTTTGCCCATGTTGTTTCTTTACTAAAAATATTTTGTAACCATATATAATGCCAATTCAAAAAATTAAAAATCATACAAAATCTAGTGGTGGCAACATCAAACAATTGATTTACTCAAACATTTTCAGGGAAGGAAGGATTCGGCATTCCTCTGAAAAATACCATGTAACCTTTCCGTGAGATGGCATTTTGAAGCTTTAGCTCACAATGGAAAAGGCCAGCACCAGTTACAATCTGAACCTTCCTTTAGTCTTTAATATGGGAGAAAAAATTCACTGCAACAGTAAAGTCATCAGTAGCATTTGAAAGCCTAAAAATAGTATAGTACTTTGAATTAGGCTTACTGGTAACCACTAGAGAGCTTTCAAAATAGACAATACACAAATATATGAATGCTAACTCAAGTCTATTAATGAGAAAGCATTCTGCAGTTTTCAGAGTGGGTCCCAGGTACCCACCAATAGAGTACAATTTTAAAATTAAGAGCATCAGTTATTATTATACAGTTTCTTCTTTTCTAAATGCTAGAATATCAAAAATAGATACTTTTTGCAGTGCTGCTACTAGAAATCAAGAAACAATGTCATGCCTAAAAGCTTTCTTAAGGCTACATCTATTTTTAATAGTAGAATGAAATTCTATCCAGACTACGCATATTCTGTTTTTTTTAAATAGATTATTTTTAAGCATCTAGGATACATTTGTAATATATATGTTTCATCATCATCACCATAGACTTAGGCTCATTCCTAAGTTATTAACTAACTTCAAATACATATTTTGATGTAACAACTGCTAAATATCAAGCAGAAGAAAGAAGGAAGGAAGGAAGGAAGGAAGGAAGGAAGGAAGGAAGGAAGGAAGGAAGGAAGGAAGGAAGGAAGGAAGGAGGTAGTTTGGGAGCAAAGATACTGTATTAGATATGTTTGTAGGTCATATCAAGAAGCTAATAGATATATGAGCAAGGGACAGTATTCAAAAGCAATAGTATATTAGTCCAAAGTTAAACTTGTTTCTTTGTTTACAAATGTAATATTTTTCCTTTTGTTATCACATATAGGTGACTTTCTCAGAAATGTGCAACAGCACAGAAAATTAAATATAATGAAACCTATTCTTCTGTTACAGAAAAGCATATAGAATCTCACAGTCCATCTTTTTATTTGCTGAAGCATTACTGGTAATGTTCATACCAATGCTTTGCAGGAAACCATGTGGAAGAAGGCACACAAATGCATTTCCAAACATCCAACTTTCTATAGAGACTTGGGATTCCAAATTCATTTTTTTTTCCCCAGAATAGTACTAATATGTTAGCTATCTGCTATCCTCCTCTTCCTTCCTAGCTATTCAACATTATATAGAACATGGTGAATAGATATTATATTTAAGATTTCTAAAACCTGAAGCTGTAGCTACTAAATGCATATTCAGACAACGTGGATACAACTATTTAAAACAAACATTCCCCCCCCCTCGTATCTCTTAAACAGTAAAGTTTTTATTCAAATAACAGACAAGACATATTATAAAATGTACATGTTTTTTCCTAAATTTTTCAAGACCTTTTAAAACTAAACTTGGTAGTCAAATTGTGGTTAATTTTTCCAACAAAATATAAAATCAGTTAACCCTTAATCCAAAATTAATATCCATCACTTGAATGATTTTATGTACCTCATCTGGCCAGTTGACTTGTGATAAAAAATGGGAAGGCAAACTAAAAAATAAAAAGGCTTTGTACTGAACAACAATGTAACTGAAAAGACTGTAATGGTCCAGAGACATCATTTTGCTATTTATTTGAATCTTTTTTTCCAGTTTTCCCCTTTTTAGGATTATGCAAAAACCTTTCTGCATTAATAAAACATAATGTAGAAAGGAATACAGATGCGATATGTGTACTTTTTGTATGAATAATTGTTCACCAACACTAAATCTAAACAGCTGGAACCAAGACCTATAGTATATCCTGAATATTTTAAGGCTGGAATAATTTCAGACAATGTCTGAGTTAAAGTTGGAAGGAGGCAGAACAGAGTCAGTGAATGGAAAAATAAGGAAACATCACAGAGAATGCTCTTTAGTTTTAAGTTTATTGTTCACATCTTTAAAATATATGAGAGTGAGTTGAGTGATATGTAAATTTGATAAATAAATGAAATTGGTACTCAAATAATGAATAGATGTCATGTCACATATGAAAAATGAAATTAAAGAACAAATCATGGGTTTCTGTGTTTTTCCCCATTCATGCATCAGTCAGGCAGCACAAAGTGCATTTAAATATTTACTTCTTTAAAAATTAGTGTGATGCAGAAAGTGCTTTCCCATTGGTTTGCTTTTAATGACAGGTAGAAAAAAAATATTAAAAATGCATTAGCACTTTTTTTGTAATGTATAAATCATCCACTTGTGTATGTCACTCTAAAGAAGAGTGCAATCATGATTAAGGCAATCATGATCATAAAACATAAAAAGATAAAATGAAGAGAAAGCACAGGAGAAAACTAGTTTCAATTAAGTTAATTTAACCCAGACTGCCTGACATTTCTCCACATGATATAAACAGACATTTTCTTTCCCAAAAGGACCATAGTTTTTAATGAAATTCCTACCTGAAATAAATTTCTTCAACTGATCATGTATAATTTTAGCTATTAGACTCAATCTGCATTAATCTAACACATTGGTCATGTGGTAAAAACACACAACTAATTCAAATATTCAATATATTTCTACTGTGATGTAAACATAAAACACTTCTTGCTTGCCAATAAGATGGACAGTCCATCCATATGCTGTGCATGTCTATATATTCAGAAGTCTCCCATTCAATGGAAACAAGACCTTGAATGTGATCACTTTTATAACCTCAATGAGAAAAGCAAAATCAGAGTAGTTTATATAACAGGAATATTTCACCTATTTAGAAATAAACTTGCATATTTTTATTCTCAGTGCCTAATACTTTGCTGTATGTAAGTCACAAGAGGAATGCTTTTTTTTTCAAATATCCAAATCCAAAAATAATGTAAGTTTGCAATTTCAGGTAGCTTTCAGTACCATACCTGAGTAGCTTACATACATCTCTGGATTAACCTACTTATTTCTGCTTTCCTACCTTCTGATCTTAGTTAAAAAACAACAACAATACAGTGCTTTATGAGCAAAGGTAACACTTCTGAGAGTTTTGAGTGGCAAAAATAGCTCTGGCTTTATTAGGAAATCCTGGTTCATCTTCACGCTCTCTACTGGGATGATAAGGGGTGGGATTCTACCGGTTCGGACTGGTTCTCAGTCATCCATATCATGGTTGTCCCAATGGTGCTTTTTAAGGAGGTAACTGGACTATCTTGTTTTTCTTGGGACACCTTTGGGACAACCATGACCTGGATGACTAAGAATCTTTACAAACTTTTAGCTCTACAATTTGGGATGAACACCCTTTGAATGGTATGGGAGTGGGAATCAGGTAACCCTGAGGACACAGATAAACCTCCAAGTGCTTCAATAACTCTCTAAAAGGATGCAGAAGACCAGATGTCTGCAAGAAATATAAATTCTTCCATTCCCCACTATCCTTCAGAGCTAAAGAAGCTATTGCATGAGAAGCTAAACATATATTTACTAACAAAAGGGGAATAGTTCTTGCTTAAGGATTTGATCACCCAGATCTCCCGAAAGAATCAAATCAGTCTACTGGTTAAGGCACCAAGCTAAGAACTGTGAGTTGACAGGGTGACTGTGAGTTCTAGCCCCTCCTTAAGCATGAAAGCCATTACGGTGGCTTTGGGCCAGTCATTCTGTCTCAGACCAATTTACCTCACAGGATTGTTGTTGTGGAGAGAATAGAAGGAAGGAATATTCAGTATGTTGATCACATTGAAGTATTTGTAAAAATAATAAAGATGGGATAGAAATAAAAAAACAAACAAAAATAACCCAGGTAAAAGGAACACTACAAGCCAACTGTTCCCATTACAGATTTCACATGTTATGTGAAGCAGCTCACTTAGTATAAATTCCTTGGGTTCTCCACTGTGAGGAGATATGTAACACATTCAGCCAAATTTAGTGGAACTAAGCAATATCTATTTAAAGATTCACAGATGAGCCAGAAAATTGGAATGGTTGTGGATGATACACACACATACACACACAGAAACCCATTACTTTTTATTCTTGCATGTACAGACCGAACCTTGTTCAGAAGTAGTGACTTGATTCTACTTCACTGACAAATGATGCTTTTGCCTTGGAGCAAAAATTTCAGGAATCAGCACTAAAATATTTAGCAATATTATAGCTTGTGTAGGCAAGATTTAAATATATATACATCAAATGGAATATATGGCTGGAGAGAAACTATTCTCCCCTTTCACACAAACTTAGAGGTCAGGTTCAAAACACACTGACATTCAACACAGGAAGATTCAGAAACAATAAAAGGAAGTATTACTTTATTAAATGTATGTTTCAATTATGGGATTCACAGTCATGAGTTATGATAGCAATTCAACAAGTGCATGGTGGCATAGAATTTTCTGGATGACAGGTAGCAGAACTTAAAAGCAAACTGAGAAAAAGTCTATTTTGCTCTGTTTTCAACTAAGCAGGATTCAGAAACAATGACTACACCAGTATTAATATTTAAGGCTTTATT
Organism: Laticauda laticaudata; assembly: GCA_004320025.1. Taxonomy (NCBI): domain Eukaryota; kingdom Metazoa; phylum Chordata; class Lepidosauria; order Squamata; family Elapidae; genus Laticauda; species Laticauda laticaudata. Next base: position 6,365 of record BHFT01014767.1, on the reverse strand, counting down.
CTAAAGCAAAACAAGGCAATAATATCCTAAGATAACATGAAACATTGTACTAAGGTGGCAAACAAATTAAATAATGTGTTTCCCTGAATGACAGAAGTGACATAAAATCTTTTGTGTGTTCCTGTTTACTTCAAAATACTTTTTATTATGCATACCAATATCAGCAAAAACCACAGCACACTTCTTGGAATATGCTTGGAATATTTTATCTAGTTTTGCCAAACATTAGACCCTACAGGTTAAGTGTATTTGTCTACACTCCTTTATATATTTTATTTAGTGTACAACCCAAGTATAACCTTTTCATGACTAGGTTAATTATTTGTTTAAAGCTGTATTGTACACTGAACCATTACATAGAAATAGACAGTTCTAAGAAACACATCCACAATGCAAATCTCTAGGCATGTTTTTATCAGTCTTTTGGTAAAATCATCAGTATTGCCAGGAAAAAGCAATGGATGAGGACTATTGGCCTCCAGTCTTAATATACTGTATACACCCCAAATTTGGTCTGTCACTGTGGCCCACAATTGAACTGAACAGTTGTGTGTTTTTAAATGATTTGGCATTTCTTTGCCATGGTATCTAAAAATTATTTGACAAGGTTTTTTAAATCGTTCATGAATTGGTAAATCCTCACCACAGCATTTTTATTATATGAGTCTGATGGTATATGCACACCCACTGGTAGCATATTCTAGGGATGTATAGAAATCTGAAGATCTGTTTAATTTGATGATGCTTCAACCAAATAACTCAAAGTTATTTCAAGTTAAAGCAAATCTTCAAACTGAAATTTGGGGGCTGCTTCAAAATAGGAGCTCAGTTTTGGAGGCTTTAAGATATTCTTGAGCTTTTTAAAGATTTTGCAGCCTTTCAAATAATGTTACAGATGTGATCCCTTTTCAGCTGCTTTTAGGATTGTCATAAATGATTATCATTGTTGTAACTTTGGGGAGAAGTAATAGCATTGTCTCTGTCGTTGAGATGACAACCTGTTTAGTAGCCCCATTAACTCTGCTTTTCATAGATGGCAAGATTACTTTCTTCATTCATTTTCTCAGCTTTCAGCTTTTTTAATGTTGCTAGCCACACATTTTAATGATGGTTTCTGTCCTTTGTTGATAGAAAGTTATACATTTGAGTTGATTCTGCTAACAGAACTGGGAGCTCATCTTAGCTCTCAGCCTTCTGAACATGAGCTCAGTGCTGATCGTGTTTTTAAATTCTGTATGATTGGGGTAAATATAAATCTCAAGACACATGAGTAAATGTCTGCTAGACTTATATTTGCAAAAGACAGCCTGAACTTTGCCAGTTTCAAATGCAAGGGTGAGAAAGACAAAGTTATAAATGTCCCATCTTTTGTGGCTTATTTTATGACATGATACTTCACTGTCACCCTGTCTCTTTTAACTAAGTTAGAGTACTGCCAGCAAAGTACAACACTGTCATAACCTTTGACAATAGTAGCTATCCTTTCTAGGAAGGATCATGCTTGCCAAAAAAGTAACACAAATTATGTTAGCATCCCAAAAATCCCAGTGATTCAAAGGTAGCAAAGTAACCCAATCCCATAAAATCAAGTATGTAGTCATTCTTCAGTGTCATTCCAAGCCTGGAAGGCCAGAAAAGCAAGTAGAAAAGAAAGACTTTATTAAAAATAAATATTTGTATTATAAAATCAAAAGTGCTCTACAAAATAAACATTTTGGACCCTGTTATATTATGTGTCCCAGTCATTGATATCTATATGGTAGAATAAACGTTGGTTTGCTTTTGAGACTTGGAAGTTTGAGTAAGTAGTTTATGTACTCTGAATCTTATACTGTATCTTCAGTTTGAATTTTTGATACTTATACTTATGTCACAACTAAATTTAGATTTGGAGGAGAGAGAAAGACAGATGCAAGAGAAACCAACACATCTGGAACATTCAGAGATCATAAAAACTGAGAACACTTTACGATTAGCAGTTTTTGATAATTTTACAGCAAATCTACCTATTTGGCTTAAAACTCTGTTTTTGCAATTCTCTTCTACTACTACAAGTCCCATATAACTTTCACTGAGGTGCTTGTCCATTTATTTGCAGACAAGCTATTGAAAAGTGCTGGAAATGAACTACAGAAAATGTAGCTGTAGAAAATAAAATAAAATAAAATAAGCTCTCGGTTATAGCTGTCTTTCTTGGTTACATTTTAGATGTGGGAAGAGAGTGAACATAAGAAGCTGCCTTGGCTGATTTTACATCACTGGTCTATCCAGTTTAATGGTGGATGATAGTTGGTAGCTTTTTCACTTCTATCTAGCAACTCTTTAAAGCTTGCTCGGAGGGACTATTTTAAAAACACTTTTAAAATAAAGTAGAACAAAGAGGGAAATCATCCATACCTTAATTCCAAAATACATTAACTGGAACAGAATCCTGGTGATTTTAAACAATTTATTATCCCAAACAGTCCTACTTTTAACCAGTGAGCTACACTGATTCCATTAATTCTTCAGTATCAGCAGCCTATCTTGAATTAACTCAAACCAAACACCGAAGAAGCTTCTTGGATGAGAAGTAAAATGACTTTAAGGAAAAATAAAGGAAGTTGCCTCTTGAAAAAGCACCAGTAAGTCAAACCAAAGCATATCAATATTTCCTGCAAGAATTTTGCTGTTGTTTAAATATTTACATATGATTTATTTTTGACCAATCAACATAGTTGGCTAATCTCGTGTATGTTTGCTCATACTTGTATTGCAGCTCTTTGTATGCACATATAAATATACATATTGTGGGAAGAAATATCCATCTGGTTCAGTTCCAAGCTAGAAGAAAGACACATTGGAAACATGGAAGCTGATTGGAAAGATGATTCATTGATGAAGCAGAACCACATGGGTTTGTGGTTCTGGACAGCTGACCAAAATGGAGTGAGATTGGGGGGATTTTTATACTTTCTTTTGGGTTTTTCATTTGAGTTTCCTGTTCCTTTGCAATAACATGTATTCTCTCATCAGATTCCTATGGAGTCATGTAGCAGTTATGTAGAGGTCATAGCTGGCTCTCTAGGAAATGCAGATCCTAGGTATTTGTCTGAGCTCCCAGGTTTAGTTGAAGTTAGGGCTGCTCTGAAGGTGATGCAATGAAGGGGCTTGTGTCCTGAAAGGGTGTTGGGCAATTCCTATTGTGGCTTAATGGCTTTCGTCCTTTTCTGGATCTTGGGTGAGGGACTAATCCTACCATTCTGCCTTTGTTCAGACTTTGCTTCAGGGAGTTTCAAAATATCCTGTCTTGAGTGGATTACCAAATCTGCATTTCTAAAAGATGTCTCCTCGGTATCTGCTGGGGACTACTATGAAAGACTGAGTGTTTCCTGCTTTTAAAAAAACATGTTTCTCCATTTCTCATTTAGGGAAATATATTCTGCTTTTTTTAATATTTCTCAAAATATTTTATTCTTCTAGGAAGGTAGGTGCTGAATTTCTACAATATACATACAGATATACATACTGTACATATATTTCGACAAACACAAATCTCCATGGGAGAAACAAAATACATAACAGGAGAAATAGGTCTATGGGAATAAAAAATATATAGATGTGGATAACTTGGTTATTATTTCATTAACATTTTCATTCATCACAAAAAGTTAGCAATTTTCATTTTCATATAAAATCTTGTATGTTCCAAATATTACAAAAATTAACCTCAGGACTTTATTTTTCCAATAGGTTCCATGCCAATTATAAGTTAGGAAAGACCTAAATGGAAGAGGGACTCTCTCTCTCTCTCTCTCTCTTTCTTTTTCTCTCTCTCCCTTTGTGTATATGTGTGTGCGCGTGCGTGTGGGTATACTTCTAATTAAGTGTAAATTAAGAGAATATAGTTGTGCATTTTAAAAGTAGTGTGAGAAATACTTTGATTTCCAAATGTTTTAAAAATCATGAAAGCAACAATAAAATCTTTAACAGAAAATAAAATGATAATGACAGTAACAAATAGCAGCTAATAGATAAACTTTCCCCTAAAAAAGAAATCCACAAAAATAGCTCTAAACATTGAACAAGTTTTTATAATCTCATTTGCAGAATTAAAGGCATGGGGAAGAGAAAACTGGCTTGAGGTGAAAAGAACAGTTGGAATAAAAATTAGAATTGAATATAATCAAGCTCCATTCTACTTGCACTATTGAACATTTTCAGCACAGATAAAACTGGTAGATGTTTTAACTCTGAGCAATTAGTTTTGTCTGAAATATGTGTGCAATTGAGTCACATCTTTTTTTTTGGATCAATTGTCAAGCCTCTTTTTGCAAATGCTGAACTTTACTCATCATTCGTCATGTCTTGCTCATTACATCAGTCAAATTTCTATTGTGAAAGCCTAGAAGAACAATGACATATATCCCAGAAACTGTCTGTTTAGAATTTCTTTCTTTGGATACCATCACACTTTAGTATCTGAGCAATAATTTTTACATACAGCAGGTTGAGGGTTTAATTTTAATTTTTTTTCAATTAGACTTTCATATTGTACTGGGCCATAATTCAGTAAAAATATATATATTATTTTTTATGATGAAGTTTCTAAATGTAATTATTGGCATATGACTGGGAATAAAGAAATCAGTTCAAAACTGCATATTGAAATGTAGTAATGTAGTCCTAGCAAGTCCTAGCAAGCAACATTTGAAAGCAATAATTCAGAAAAAAAGAAGAATTTAACTGGAAATTCTAACCCTGATACTAGGAAAATTAGAAAAAAGTTTGAAAGAATTTTATTGTGTACAATAAACTAGGTTACTGTTGTTAATAGTTTTATAAAGAACAAACATCTAGTATAACTCAGTGGAAAAAAGAATGAACTAACTGGATTAATGAACAAACACAATATAAAGCAGCCATTTATGTTTTTTCCTATCTTGTCCAACCATACCCTTAAATTTTCTTTAATCACACTGGTCTATAAATTATATTCTTATAACAGATTTGCAAAATGTGTAAGAAAATGTATTTCTTACTTTTGTTGCTTGCTTTGTTTGCAGGTGAGTTCTACAGGATCCATTCTACCATTGCTTATTTTATATCAAACTTTATATTTTAATATGGAGCCCCCCTTCCCTGCACTACAGATATGCTAAATGAAATTAGACTGGTCCCCATTTGCAACTCATAATTAAATAATGCCATTCAAATAGAAGATATATTACCAAAGAGAACTATCAAATGTTTCAGGCTGGTAGATGTAGCTATATCTTTTTCAACCTATTATACTGGATTCTACCCAAGAAGTCTATTCTTGCTAAAAATAAAAGCAAAATTGTTGACTGCTGCTATTAATAAAAACAAGATTAAAAAACCCTGAGAAAATTCTTTTTAAAAAAATAACAGTCCCAGTAAAACACAGCATATTACTCTCAAGAAAATGAAGAGAATGCATATAATAAGAGCTGCGGGGGCACAGTGGTTAGAATGCAGTATTCAGGCTACTTATGCTGACTGCCAGATGCCTGCAATTTGACAGTTCAAATTTCACCAGGCTCAAGGTTGATTCAGCCTTCCATCTTTCTGAGGTCAGTAAAATGAACATCCAGATTGTTGAAAGCAATATGCTAATTCTGTAAACCTGCATAGTGAGGGCTGTAAAGCACTGTAAAGCGGTATATAAGTCTAAATGCTATTGCTAATATTCAGAAAATTTGAAACATTTGCACTATTTCAAATTATGTGAACAGACTAGTAAAAGGGACAATGGTTTCTACCATTATATATCACTTTCCTCATCTTTGTCCATTCGTAATACTGAGTATCTATGAATTGATATGCATTTATTCTGGTGAGGTACACTAAGGGAAACTCAGCCAATCCTATTGTACACATGTACATTGACAATAAAGGTTGAATTGAAATTGTTGTAATTTTAACCATTTAGTGAGGTCTGACTCTTGGCAACTTAATAGACAAGTGCTCTCCATGTTACCTGTCAAGTACATTTTTTTTTCAATTGTCAGATGTCCAATTTTGTATCAGATTTGATGTTATCAAGCCAGCATATCCTTTGCTTACCTTTCTTCTATGTCTACTAACCATTCCAAGCATTATTGCCTTCTCCAATGAATTTACATGCATAATATGGACAAAGCAAATCAGAAGTAATTTTATGGTTTTAGCTTCTAGTGATGCCTCTGGTTTTAAACGATTTCAAATTGTTTGATAGTTACTCTATATATTTAAATCTATGAATATAAATGAATAAATAAATATAAATAAATAAGTAAAATTTAAAAAAACAATAACATGAGGAATGTATGCATAACTGCAAATCATTCCGAGTTAAAAAAAAAAAAAAATCACTTTGTCATCCT
>BHFT01014766.1:0-38978 GCA_004320025.1 Laticauda laticaudata | reverse complement strand
CCATGGATACTGGACACTAGTGTCCGACAAAGGCCACAATTTAACAGCCATCATTTGAACAATACCTAGCCTCCCCTAGGTATACGCCATGGCACTAACCGCGCCGGCCACCGGCTGCAATATGGTAGGCGCGGAGAGAATGGTCAGGTTACTAAAGAGGGTTTTAGAGAAAATGCGAACCTTGGGATTGTCCAGGATAAAATTAACCGCCTACTCACCCTCAAACATATCACACCAGCCACTGTACCAACAAAGCCCAGCGGAATTATTAATGGGAAGAAAACTTAGGTTCGCAATTATAGGACAGGTTGCACCCAATTACACTTTGGAAAGACCCCCCAAATCCTCCAGCCGTTCCGAACATTTGAAATCGGTGCACCTAGTCTACGCAAAAAAATTTCAGGGGACCCCCTATGCTTCCAGGCCACAATCACACAACTCACAGCCCCCGGTCCTACCGACTAACCGTAGACGATGCCAGGGGAATGGAAGCGGCACATAGACAGCTTCGTTCCTGAAACATGAAAGAATATACAAACTCACAACCACAAATAAATAAAAAACGACGAAAAACAAAACCAAAGAGGGGGGGGAATACAAGAAAAATAATAAAGAACATTTTAAAATAACCAGAACATCTAACATCAAAAAGAGCCAAAAAAATACATAACCTAGACTGCACAAAAACAAAATCCAAGAACACAAAGCCGGGCAGCCAGCCAGCTCGATCTGCCGGAGAAGCCAAGGGGGAGCGGCAAAACCACCGGCTGATAAAACTCAAAACGCAATGTAGACAAAAATGCGCCAACCTCACCTTCCAGGCGGGTATCCATGGAGAAAAGCAGCCGGAGAGGAGACAGCAACCACCATACCAGAACCGGTGACCGTCTCCACAGCGAACAATGAACGCGCAAGTCAGTAGAATCAGAAGACAGCCCACCTACCTGCGCGACTACATCACCATGTAGCGGACTAACCCCAAGAGGGGAGGGGTGTTCTGTATAAAATCAGTTTACTCCAAATCTTCTAAGTATGGAATATGCTAGAAAAAACCGGCATATGGATTGGTTACACTAGGAACCCAATCCAAAAGAGCCGGGCAAAAGGTGGCTACATCAACACACCGCTCTTCGGCTACAAGCGACGGCAGCACCGTATATAAATAAGGCTGCCGCGATCCAAACGCCTAAACTGTTTCCGTTATACTAAACTGTTGAAATTAAGGACTTTACCTGTCTGGACCCTCGTCAGCTACCTCGCGTATTTTCCGCGACGGAAACAACGATCTTATAGGCAATGATGTTAACTACTGGCAGTGCTTAATCTCTGCTACTCCCCGCGCAATTGGCAAAACTAACCCATACAGAGTATGGAAAGCATGTTAAAAAATCAGTTCTCGTAATAGGTCGCAGTGGCGTATAGAAGCTACAACCAGCCAGTTTTCTCAGTTCTCAGTATGTGTTTCATACTGAGCACAGCTCCTCAGGTAGTCATAAAATACTCTGCTGAGGCCCTTTTGATCACAGGGCCTTGCAATTGTTCTCCCCAGGTCAGGACCCTACTCTTAAAAGGGCACACAACCAGTAACTTAAACGTCCGCGACCACTTGCTCCATACTGTCTCCCATACTGCATAGCAGGTGCAGAGAGGGGTGGACTTCTACTAGACGTCATCAGACCGTCCTCTATTAGACTGGATTGTTATGATTCCTGCCCACACATCAGAGAACCAGACCAAACTCACTGCACCCTAGGCTGGCCACTGACCCTCATCTACCCAGTCCCCTCCACCTCCCCTACCCCAGTACAAGTCCTTATCACGCATGTGCAAACAACGACAACATCTGCCTGTACCATCGCTGCACTGGCATTCTTCCCTGCCAGTCACTCCACTTTAACGCTAGTAATATTACTTCTTTTTCATCCCTGCTGAATCAGCTGGTTCCAATCGAATCATCCTGTCCAGGTTCCCCTGCCGTTCTCACTGCTATCCGAGAGGCTATCCCTGAGGTCCAGAAGGTCCCAAAATGGAGCATGGCGGGCGCTGTGCACCCCCAGGCGCTGTTTTTTTCCCAATTCCTTGAGGCCCCAGGGAAAAGCCTTTTGCGCGAGCAATAAACGCCCTCCTGGAAGCTCCTCTAGAGGCCCCAGAAGAGCCCCAAAATGGTAGCATGGGGGGTGCGTGCACTAGTCCCACCACGGCCTGCCTCCATTTTTTTTCCTTCCTCGGCCAAAGGTTCTGAGCAACACTCAGTCCCCCCCCCCAGGAGGCTTCACTGAGGCCCAGAGAGGCCGCCAAAATGGAGGGGTGTGGTATTGGTTGCTAAAACAAAATAATACCAACGCCATGACCCACCCAAGTCACGATGGCATCGCACCCATCTTGGCCACACCTGCCTCGCCACGCCCCAAGAACGCAGTCTGTTAGAAATTGACCTCCCACCCCGTGGTGTAGCATGCTCGCAAAATAATCAACACAGAACACCATGAGTTTTGCGGTGGATTCTGTGCCTCATTTTCCTTATGTTTTCTCAACTCTTACGGCAATTTTACCCGCATCTGCATGGACGTGCAACATCCCAGATTCCACAGATGGACTATTGCCCGACTGGGGGGATACTGGGACGCATTTAAAAACTCCAAATCATCAAAAGTTGTGGAAGTTTGGTTTGCAATAAAGGACAGAGAAGACGTCAAATTGTACATTGTTACTCTTTGTTTCAATACTTTGACTTTCTGCTTTGAGATGGCGCGGACAAAAAAAAGCTGAAAAAAGAATGAAACTATGATCTATGGAGTTTTGCCAGATTAGATAAGATTTAGTTCACACTTAAGAACATGGCACAGCATTTGCTATGTACAATGTCTAAGTCCCACAAAAAGTTGAGGTTATGATAAGGCCTAAAATCTTATAAATCTATCTGGCACCACAAGGTAGCGGAAGTCCAAAACGCATGGCTTCCTCTCCTTCCTTTCTTTTACCCTACACTCCTCCTCCTCGCTTTCTCCCCTCACTATTAACCTTCCATTACTTTTTTCAGTATTTTATCTTAATCAAATTTTGAACAAGACAAAACAGTTTTTCCGAGGCTTGCAACAAATCACACCTACTAGTGCTGATTACATTCTGTTCTCTCCTGCAACAGAACATGTGAGGAGCATGTGAAACATGCAGTTTCCCCAGGAGCAATCTTCTCAAGCCAAAACAAAAAATAATCTGTTTATTTTCTTTTTTGAACGAGCACCTCTGCTTGTAAATTGTAGCCAAACCAGCTTTGCACTTTATTCTAATGAACCAAAAGCGAGCAAGGATGGGGAAAGGAAGGGTAGTTGTTGTTTTTTTCCCTGGGGAGAAATACCGAAATGTTCACATGACGCACTAAATAGTCCCACCAATTCTGTCCTTTGTCCACCAAAATATCTACCACAGTGTTACAGCTGCTCTTTCACGTGACAGGTCTGCCACGCGACTATCAAAATCCCTGAATTATGAGAATCATCCTCTCCGTATATTGCAGGGGATCCAGTTCCGTAGGCATGCGATGCCAGGAAACCAGGCTGCACAAACACACAAAACCCATCCATGGGATGCAGGCAGCACAAAAATAAAAACCATGCTCCTTCTGGTCCACGGAAAAAACTCTCTCTCACGGAACGGTCTCTGGTACCCCAAAGGTTTGGGCCTGCTGCTTTATTGTTATAACCATTGAGCTGCTTCCATACAAAGAGCATTTGACTCCAACTATTCAGTTACTTAACCTGATATGTTTATCATGGGCGGCACCATTGTGCATTGGGATAGTACTCATTTAGAGACCAAAATTTGGGACCAGCAACTTTGAAATGGTTGCAAGTAAAACCATAGACCGGCTTATGTTTAATTTCAGCTTTCCCTTGCCTTTAAAAGACCTGCAAAGACAAATTGTGAGGACGAGCCATAAAATTACATTTTCATATTCACAAAAAGGCATGAACAGTCACTAAAAGAAGACAGTTTTCTAATTGAGAGACTACCGTATATTGAGCCGTGATGGCACAACCAAAGTTAGAGTCAGTAGTGCAAGCTACTTCTGCTTGACTACCAGCTGCCCTGCAATCTGGCAGTTCGTTTCTCACAGGCTCAGGTATGACCTCAGCTTGTCCGTCCTTCTGAGGTGGGTAAAATGAGGGACGCGCAGACTTGTTGGGGGTTCAAGAGGATGACTCTGTAAACTGCTTAGAGAGCGGCTGTAAATTCACTATAAAGGCCCAGTTATACAGGTATCAAGCACTATTGCTATTGCGCTACACACCTGTGCTCTCGTTGGTATCTTAGCTTTACAGATCCATCCATTTTGTTCAGGCGTGAGCTCAAAGCACACCTCCCTTTCTTTCCCCCACTTACCACATCTTCTATTAGGCCGGTTAGGTCAACAAGACCAACAGGGCCCAGTGACCGATTGCGTTTTCATGGCTTAGGATGAGCTCTGAACCCAGCCTGCCCTCTGCATCTTTTCTGGCACCGTCTTTTTTTGTCTTTTCCTGAGCAGGTGCGACACCAGCCAACATAGCTAAGCCAGTTGTCACTTCTATTTATGTATTTCCTAGGAGGCCCACAGGGAGACCTCAAGGAAGCCATGAGGTACCTTAAATCATATAACTCAATTATCGCTATATATATCTTGCAGGGGATAGCTCTCATTGCAGGAAGGGCGCTTCAGGAAAGCACTTCAAAATCGTATCAGCAGGTCAGCTAAAAGGCTTACGACAACTTGGTTTTTACCACTTTCACATATTGTGACCTCCCACCCACCCTCTCTGGAGGTACAAGACTTTCTACACAGCTACGAAGGGACAAAGCGAAAGTTATCTGCTCCTTGCTGATAAAATAACGCAGGAAGCTCACAATAAACAATTCATTAATGTGCTTCTTACTGCTGCCAGAATCACTGGAGTATGATAGACAGCAGGTAGGGTAACACAACATTACTATCAGAATAAACAAGTTGGAACGGACCCAAGAGGCTTTTCTAGTCCAACCCCTGCTCAGCGCAGGAAACCCGATACCAGTAGAAGGACTAACCTTATTGGGGTTTCACCGTGTCCAATCATTTGCGCATGCGCCTTGGGTTACTCACGCTTGTGTGCCATCACCCAAGAAGGCAATGCGCACAGGGCCACCATGCCCCCTGAGCACTGTGATTGATCATGTGACTGCTGCGCGCTTCTTCGCATGTGGCATGTGACCCTCACCGCTACTTCGCCACACGTGATGTCTCCTGCGTACCACTGCGCCCTGTTGCCATGGTAACCCCACATACCACAACAAGTAAAGCTGCTGGAGCGAGGGCTTGTGTGCCAGCACGAATGGTTCTGGCGTGCCTCTCCACGAATGCGCTGCATAGATTCACCACCACTGTCCCCTATACCATTTTCAGACCAAAATAGCTGCCAATCTCTGTTCTTAAAAACTTCCAGTGTTGAGCATCACAACTTCTGGAGGCAGGTTTGTACGTCTGATAAATTGTTATCCTTCAGAACATGTCGCCTTTCCGTTCTAGGTTGCGTCTGCTCCTGATTAAGTTTCCACCCACCTGCTTGTTCTTCCTTCGGGTGCTTTGGAGCAGGGATCCCAGGGGTGGGATTCAACCAGTGTTACTATCGGTTCGGTGAGAGTGCACTTTTGAAGACGGCAGGTGCTCAGCGTTGAAAATCCTCTTCTTCCCCTTGCTTTTTCAACTTCAGCTGTCCGCGCTAAAGCAGCTGAGGTTGAAAAAGCAGGAGAATAAAGGAGCATCCAAGAGCCCCGGCAGGTGGGTGGGCCAAAGCAGTAAACCGGTTCTGTGTCTTCTTCTTTTCAGAGCTACCAGTTCTATAGAATCAGGCCGAACCGGTAGCAATCCCATTCCCTAAGGGATTCCCAAACCCCAGGCTAATGGATCAGTACCAGACCATGGCCTGTTAGGAAGTTGAGTGGCAGGTGAGCAAAACTGTACCATGCATGCGGATTTAGGTGGCATGCTCCTCCTCACAACATCCCTGTGTGTTGGGAAAAAAATGGTCATTCCACTAAAACCAGTCCCAGTGCCCAAGAAGTTGCGGATCACTGCTTTGGAGAATACGTTGATCCCCTCTTCTTTGTGGCAGCCCCAGCTATTAATGATTGGAGGACTTACATAGGAGATAATGATTGGAGAGTTACTTAAGAAGCCATCAATGAAACATGAGGCATCCAAATTAGCAGAAGATCAGTATCACAAAGACCTGGGAACTGCTTCTGTCTACCAACTGGAAAATTCCTTTCCTGACTCTCAGCCTCAAGATACCGCTCATCCACAGACCTGGAAGGCAGCTTTTCAAGCTACTGGTTCTCGTCAAAATTTACCAAAGATTGCCCTGTTGCTAAATGTTGCCCAAAACAGCTATCATGCTTTGCATCTGCTATGGTTGCAATCTAGACTTTCCACCTCTTAACCCCCAACTCAGAAATTGCCTAGTTGGTAAAAGATTCTACGGACACGATATGGCAGATACTTATCTATATTGCAGGCTACAATAAAGCCTTTGAAAGTGTACAAGAAGATCTGAATGCCACTGAAACACCAATCAAAGCACAAATCTGTGTTTCAGGGGCTTCGTTTGAGTTTCTGGCCCTCTTGAGCCAATAGATATATTTTGCTATTCTCTTCAGGACTGTGGGAAAACAGCTGGGATTGTTGACTTAATAATCCTCTCAAAGCATGGAAACTGCTGATTCTCCTCCTCTCCAACTCGGTTCCTAGTCATTGCCTAGAGGAAGAAAATTTTATATTATGGATTCTACTGCACATATGATCCAGCCTAACCAAATTAAATACAGATGAAGCTGAAGAATAAGACACCAGGTTACTCACATCTTATGCACAACGAAACCACCAAAAAATAATTTGCAAAAGGTGAATTCAGAGCACTACAAACCCTGAAAATGTATAACAGCATAATAATACTCCCAGCAGACAAAGAAATGCCACAGTAGTAATGGACAGAAAAGACTACGAAACAAAATTGACAGACCTACTCCAAGACTCCACATACAAACCTATAAACACAGACCCAACCACATATCTGGAAAAATTAACCAAGAAGAAAATTATAACCAGCCCACATAAGCAATAGAATCCACAGACGATCATCCAAGAGAAAAATCTTCTAAGATGCCCCAAGATTATACGGGCCTCCCAAAAATACACGAAAGAAGTGCATACCCCTCAGACCCATAGTCAGCTCCATAGGAGCACCATTACGAAAACCTAGTAAATACTTAGCAAAAACAACTACAGCCATGCTGGAAACCCACAGCTTCATATGTACAAAAAACTCATACCACTTCTCGAAATGATCAAAGTCTACACGTGGAACAAGAAGATCTGCTTGTTAAGTTTGACGTGGTTTCCACTATTCACTCAAGTCCGATAAAAGAAACTCTTTGAATCATCAAAAAATAAATACCGACCAGCTGAAAGACCTCATGAGAACTAACAGAAACACTGCTAACCAACACAGTATTTCATATACAAAGGACAAAGATACAAGCAAATTGAAGGAGCCCCTATGGGATCACCACTGTCACCATCATTGCAAACCTGTTCATGGAAGAACGGAATCCAGAGCCCTGGCTAATGCCACCCACACAACCCAAACTCATGGCTAAATACATCGATGACACATTTGTTGATTTGGGCCCCATGGAAAAGAAAACCTAAACAATTTCCTAACACACCTAAACAGCAACACCCCCCCAAATCAAGTTCACCATGGAAACGGAAACTAAAACAACAACAATTTACCATTCCTAATGTACTTAATCTACAAAAGAACAGATGGTCACACTGGGACACACCATATACTCAAAAACACACACACCAACCGCTACCTTCAACGCCCAATCCACCACCACCCAACACAGATAAATTCCGTGGCGAAAACACTAATTACCAGAACCAAACGCCTGGCAGATAAGAGACACATATAAAAAACTGAACTATGCACTCTGAACTGAAGTATTTGACAGCCAATGGGCTTTCCACAAAAAACAAAATCACCAACTTGATCCACAAAAACACACCAGACAATAACAGAGACCTACAAGAACACCAACAGACCTATGGAACAGCTTTCTTGCCCTACATAAGAGGTACTACAGATAAAATCAGTAGCATTACTCACAGGCATCACATCAAGACTGCCTTCGAAAACAGACAAAAAATAGCAGCCATCCTTAGAAACCCAAATACAAAATTGACCTCGAAAACCAAGGCATATACGAATTCTCCCTGTACATCAATGCCCGGCCCACATACATTGGAAGGCCAATAGAAGATATAGTAACAGCAGCCCCCATGCGACACAAAAAAAAAAAAAAAAAAAAAAAAAAAAAAAAAAAAAAAAAAAAAAAAAAAAAAAAAAAAAAAAAAAAAAAAATGCTAACAGAAGCTGAGAAACAACACCTCCTCACTAGTCCAAAACATAACACCACAGGTCAACAAACATCAAACTTCAATAATGCTCCAAAACCCTAGCACACTATAGAACAACCCCCAGCCACAAGATCCTATCAGACGAAGCATACGAGATTGAAAAAAAAGACCTGGACAGCATGAACTGAGAGAGATGATTCCAGACAGACTTCACATTATTCTCGGAAGCCGCCTCTCAAATAAGAAAGATCTCACCCACCCAAAAACCAGACAAAAACCTTGGCACCGAAACAGACTCCCTCTGTGCCATCCAACTCCAAACACTCCCCACCAGCACCCAGGTGAAACTAAGCTTCGCTAATGGATAGCAGCATGTTCCTTCACACGAGCCAAGCTGACACTGAAAGCCCTCCACACAGGAAAAAGTGTTCCAGCCAATCAAAGCCCACAAAACAGGACAGAAGAAACCAGAACACCAAATCAATCAAACTCAAGTCCAGATGACACATCACCCAGGCCTCCTAGCCCAATCAAATAGACCAGCCTCATTTACACCAGAAGCTGTGGAGGCACACACCTCCTACAGAAGCCTGATATGTTTAGCAATGAGATTCTACTGAAACGTTGTCTACACCACTTTCACAGCACAGCGTATATATTATCTTCATATCTTATAGACTCATTCTATAGATTCATATATAACTACTATCATATCCAATATCCCTGATATATCTATATACTACTATAATCGTCAATATCGTATTGTCGTATATCCCTCTATCCTATACTCATTGATATCTATATATCTATCTATACTCTATCTCTATATCTATTCTCTCATTATCCCATATCACACATCTATCTATCTAATTACCATATATTGTTTTCTTTTAAAGCCTCTCTTCGCGGCTACTTACATGTGGTGCTGTTCTAGCTTCCTTCGGGTCATCTATCCCACGTCATTCGTAGTTATCGTTTAAAGTTGTTAGCAATCCTGAAACAGGAACTGTTGAGGACACACATCCAATACAAGAAGAACCCCTAGTATGATGGCAGAATGAGATTCCTGCTTGAAACGTTGCCTCACAACTTATAAACAGAACTACAAGTGGCAACGTGGGATAATACCCGAAGAGAAGCTAAACAGACACATATATATACCTATACTATACTATAATAATACACATACCCATACACATACATATCTTAACAATATCATATGAACTCACATCCAACCAGAGCCTGATGATGGCAGATGCCCTGGTGGAAAAACCCAACATGGTTCATAAAATTCTCTTCGTAGGGGTGAAGCGCCTTACAGTCGTGGAAGCGATTCATTTCCAACTAGCCCCACTATCATGAGAATGCAACCATCATAAACGCAGGTGTCCCCAAACTTGGCACACTTTTAAACTTGTGGATTTCATACTCCGAATTCTGGAACGTGAAGTCCACAAGTCTTAAAGTGCAAGTTTAAGCCCCCGATCTAAATAATTTACACGAGAATCTCTCATGGACTGAAGCAAGCTCCTTGGCATGAGAAGGAAATGTTTCAAGGGGAAAAAAACAAGGAAGTTAACTCTGCCTTTTGAGAAGCTTCTGTTAGGACACATCTATTAGATCACTGATTATCTAGCATGGTAGCTGAAACTCGTCAATGGCAGAAGAAAAATGTATTTATTTGCTTTTCATCCAGACCTTATTTGCTGTTATAAATAACTTGAGCAATGAATATAACAAATACTCCTTTTTCTCTCATTTCCCAACAACAACCCTGTGAGGTGCGTCTTGGCTGTAGAGGGAGGCGCAGGGACCAAATGTCACCCATGCAGCTTTAATGTCTAGAACTTCACCAATCTCCTAGTGACTGACCCCAAAAATCACCCAGATGCTTCATTGCCTAAGGGGACTGGAACTTCAGCATCTCCTGGTGATTGATTCCAGGAATCACCCAGATTGGTTTTCGCTGCCTAAGGCGGAACTAAACTCACTCTTCTGGTTCAGCATTTAACTACTAGACTAAAGCTGTCCCTTTTCATTTAACTTATTTCTC
The DNA here is from genome assembly GCA_004320025.1 of Laticauda laticaudata. Taxonomy (NCBI): domain Eukaryota; kingdom Metazoa; phylum Chordata; class Lepidosauria; order Squamata; family Elapidae; genus Laticauda; species Laticauda laticaudata. Next base: position 28,491 of record BHFT01014766.1, on the reverse strand, counting down.
TAGATTTGTTTGTTGCGACCTGTTTTGTTTTTCTGCCATTTGGCCTATTTATTTTTAGTACTGCTACTGTGTCTCGGTTTTACAATTCTGATCGTTGTCACTAATTTGCTGTCAACCTCTTGCTACGCTGTAGGTGAAGGGAGATTCAGAGATGTTGGCAATCAGTAAATAGGCCAACTAAATAACTACTTTGAGTAACTGCCTATGAAGAAAGCGAGCGTACATCTGATCAGCAAGAGATTAAGGAATTATTTAAATAGGCATCAAAATAGAAGCAAGTCTCCTTTGAGCATTTAAAAACATAAAAGCATATGTGTTGCCATTATAGCCATGCTTAAAAGGAGATTGCTTCTATTTGATGCCTTTTAATATTCCTTAATCTCATTCTGACTAATCAGATGTAACGCTCGCTTTCTTCATAGGCAGTTACTCAATAGTTATTTATTGCCCTATTTACTGATTTGCCACTCTCTGATCTCCCTTCCCTTACAGCGTAGCCCAAGAGGTTTGACAGCAAATTAGTGACAACGATCAGAATTGTAAAACCGAGCACAAAAGTAGCCCAGTAACCTAAAAATAAACTAGCCAAATGGCCAGAAAAACAAAACAGCGTCCCAAACAAACAAATCTAAGAAATAAGTTAAATGAAAAGGACAGCTTAGTCTAGTAGTTAAAATGCTGAACCAGAAGAGGAGCTTGTTAGTTCCGCCTTAGGCCACCGAAAACCATCTGTGATTCTGGATCAATCACCCAGGAGATGCTGAGTCCAGTCTCCCCTTAGGGCATTGGAAAGCCATTGGGTGATTTTGGTGTCAGTCACTATGAGATTGGTGAGTTCTAGACATTAAAGCTGCATGGGTGACTTTGGGCCTGCCCCTCCCTTCTCAGCCCAAAGCCACCTCACAGAGGTTGTTGTTGGGGAAAATTGGAGGAGAAAGGAGTATTTGGTATTTTCACGCCTCAAGTTATTATAAACAGCAATAAGCTGGATGAAAAGGCAAATAAATACATTTTTCTTCTGCATTGACGAGTTTCAGCTACATGACTAGATAATCAGTGATCTAAATAGATGTTGTCCTACAGAAGCTTCCTCAAAAGGCAAGTTAACTTCCTTGTTTTTTTCCCCTTGGAAAAACATTTCGCTTCTCATCCAAAAGGAGGCTTCTTCAGTCCATGAGAATCTCTTGTAAATTTTTATATCGGGGTCTTCAAAACTTGGCAACTTTAATACTTGTGGACTTCAACTTCCAGATTTCTGGGAGATGAAATCCACAAGTCTTAAAAAGGTTGCAAGTTTTGGGGACACCTGCTTTAGATGTTGCATTCTCATGATAAGCTGGGCTATTGGGAAAATGATCGCTTCCAGACTGTAGGCTCTTCACCACTACAAAAAAATTATGAACCATGGTTCTCCACCACGGCATCTGCCATCATCAGGCTTCTGTGTGGATGTTAATATAGTATATGATATATGTATGTGTATTGTATGTGTATGTATGTATATATATATATATATATATGTGCTGTTTAGCTTTCCTTCGGGGTATTATCCCAGTCATTGTAGTTCTGTTAAAGTTGCGTAGCAACGTTTCAGCAGAAATCTTTCATCTGCCATCATCAGGCTTCTGTATGGATGTGTGTCTCAACAGTTCCTGGTTTCAAATTGCTACAACTTAACAGAACTTACAATGACGTGTGATAATAACCCGAAGGAAGCTAAACAGCACACCATGTAAGTACCCGAAAAGCTTAGAAAAAAACAAATATATAGATAGATAGATAGAAGATAGATAGATAGATAGATAGATAGATAGAGATAGATATAGATATAGAATATAGATATAGATAAATAGATATATAGAATTATATAGATATATAGATATATTAGATTATAGATATATATATATATTAAGATAATATAGATATAGATATAGATATAGATATAGATATATACGCTGCTGCTGTTAAAGTTGTAGCAACGTTTCAGTATGCAATCTCATCTGCCTTCATTCAGGGCTTCTGTATGGATGTGTGTCTCACAGCTTCTTGGTTTCAAATTTGAGGTGGTCTATTCTGATTTGGCTAAGCAGCCCTGGGTTCTGTGTTCCACTGGACTGGAGTTTGATTGATTTGGCTGTTTCTGGTTCTTCTGTCTGTTTTTGCTTTGATTGGCTTGGCGAACACTCCTAGTTCCTGTTGTTGGAGGCCTTCAGTGCAGCTTGGCTTCGTGTAAAAGGACAGCTGCTATTCCATTAGGAAGCTAGGGTTTCCACTGGGGGTGCCTGGTGGGGGAGGTGAGTTGGAGGGCATCAGAGGGAGTCTGTTGGTTGCTCAGGTGTTTTGTCTGTTTTGTGGTGGAGATCTTTCTTATTCTTGAGAGTGCAGGCTTCCAAATAAAATTGACAGGTCTGCTGGAAATCAATCTCATTCTATTCATGCTGTCAGGCTTTTCAATCTCTCATGGCTTCTCTGATGGATTCTGTGGCTGGGGTTTTCTATAGTGGCTAGGGTTTTGGTTGCCATTGAAGTTGATGTTGTGACCTGTGGTTTATTCATGTGTTGGACTAGTGAGGAGGTGTTTGTTCAGCTTTTTTATTGCATTTTTTTGTGTTCATCCAGGCGGGTACTATTCTTCTATTGGCCTGTCCCAATGTATGTGGCCGGCAGATGTACAGGGAACTTCGTATATGCCTTGGTTTTCCAGGTCAATTTGTCTTTGGGGTTTCTTTAAGGATGGCTTGCTATTTTTTGTCTGTTTTGAAGGCCAGCTTTGATGTGATGACCTGTGTGTAGTAATTCTTACTGATTTTATCTGATAGTACCTCTTATGTAGTCGGCAAGACAGCTGTTCCCATACGGTCTGTTGGGTCTTTTAGGTCTCTGTTATGTCTTGGTGTGTTTTTGTGGAATCAGTGGTGATTTTGTTTTTTTTGGAAGCCATTGGCTGTCAATACTTCAGTCCAGGGTGCAAGTTTCGTTTTTATATGTGTCTTATCTGCCAGGCGTTTGCCGTTCTGGTAATTAGTGTTTTCGCCACGGATTATCTGTGTTGTAGTGCGTGGTGGGTTTGGGCGTTGAGGCTAGCGTGTTGGTGTGTGTTTTCTGTTGGTATTGGTGCTGTCCCAGTTGTTCCATCCTGTTCTTTGTAGGATAGGTTACATCTAGGGAATGGTATTTGTTTGGTTTATTTCCGTATTCTCCATGCGGTGAACTTTGATTTGGGGGGGTAGGGGTGTGCTGGTTTAGGTGTGTTAGGAAATATGTTTTAGTTTTCTTTCCATGGTAGGGCCCAAATCACAAATGTTGTCTCGATGTATCTTAGCCATGATGTGGGTTTGTGTGGTGGCATAGCAGGGGCTTCTTGGATTCGAATTCTTCCAATGGAAAGGTTCTGCAATGCATGTGACAGTGGTGATCCCATTAGGGGCTCCTTCAATTTGCTTTGTATCTTTGTCCTTTGTCATATGAAATAGTGTTGGTTAGGCCAGATGTCTCTGTTGAGTTTCCATGAGGTCTTTAGCTCGGTTCGATATTTATTTTTGGATGATTTTCAAATAGTTTCTTTTATCGGGACTTGAAGTGAATATGAAACCACTGTCAAAACTTACAAGCAGGATCTTCTTGTTTCCACGTGTAGATTCTTTGATCATTTCTGAGAAGTGGTATGAGTTTTTGTACATATGAAGCTGTTGGTTCAGCATGGGCTGTAGTTGATTTTGCTAAGTATTTAGCTAGGTTTTATGTAATGGTGCTCCTATGGAGCTGACTATGGTCTGAGGGGTATGGCACTTCTTTGTGTATTTTTGGGAGGCCGTATTAATTTGGCGGCATCTAGAAGATTTTTTCTCTTTGGGTACATGAATCGGTCTGTTGGATTTCTTTTGCTTATGTGGCTGCGTTATAATTTTCTTCTTTGCCGTTAATTTTTCCAGAAAGATATTGGGTTGGCGTCTGTGTTTATGGTTTGTATGTGGAGTCTTGGAGTAGGTCTGTCACATTTTGTTCGTAGTCTTTTCTGTCCATTACTACTGTGGCATTTACCTTTGTTGCTGGAAGTATTATTATGCGTTATCATTTTCAGGGTTGTAGTGCTCTGAATCACCTTTTTTGCAAATTATTTTTTGGTGGTTTCGTTGTGTTGTGCATAAGATGTGAGTAACCTGGTGTCTTATTCTGTCAGCTTCATCTGTATTTAATTTGGTTAGGCTGGATCATATGTGCAGTAGAATCCATATATAAAATTTTCTTCCTCTAGCAATGACTAGGAACCGAGTTGGAGAGAGGAGAATCAGCAGTTTCCATGCTTGAGAGGATTATTAAGTCAACAATCCCAGCTGTTTCCCACAGTCCTGAAGAGAATAGCAAAATATCTATTGGCTCAAGAGGGCCAGAAACTCAAACGAAGCCCCTGAAACACAGATTTGTGCTTTGATTGGTGTTTCATGTGGCATTCAGATCTTCTTGTACACTTTCTAAGGCTTTATTGTAGCCTGCAATATAGATAAGTATCTGGCCATATCGTGTCCGTGAATCTTTTACCAACTAGGCAATTTCTGAGTTGGGGGTTAAGAGGGTGGAAAGTCTAGATTGCAACCATAGCAGATGCAAAGCATGATAGCTGTTTTGGGCAACATTTAGCAACAGGGCAATCTTGGTAAATTTTGAGAGAAGCAGTAGCTTGAAAAGCTGCCTTCCAGGTCTGTGGATGAGCGGTATCTTGAGAGCTGAGAGTCAGGAAAATAATTTTCCAGTTGGTAGACAGAAGCAGTTCCCAGGTTTTGTGATACTGATCTTCTGCTAATTTGGATGCCTCATGTTCATTTGATGGCTTCTTAAGTAACTCCTCCAATCATTATCTCCTCCATGTAAGTCCTCCAATCATTAATAGGCTGTGGGCTGCCACAAAGAAGAGGGGATCAACGTATTCTCCAAAGCAGTGATCCCCAACTTCTTGGGCACCTGGGACTGGTTTAGTGGAAGACCATTTTTTTTTCCACACACCAGGGATGTGTGGAGGAGGAGCATGCCACCTAAATCCCATGCATGTACAGTTTTGCTCACCTGCCACTCAACTTCCTAACAGGCCATGGTCTGGTACTGATCCATAGCCTGGGGTTTGGGGATCCCTTAGGGATGGGATGCTACCGGTTCGGCCTGATTCTATAGAACTGGTAGCTCTGAAAAGAAGAAGACACAGAACCGGTTTTCTGTTTGGCCCACCCACCTGCCCGGGCTCTTGGATGTCCTTTATTTCCTGCTTTTTCAACCTCAGCTGCTTTGCGCGGCACAGCTGAAGTTGAAAAAGCAGGGAAGAAGAGGATTTTCAAACGCTGAGCACCTGCCCGTTCAAAATGCACTCTCACCGAACCAGTAGTAACACTGGTTGAATCCCACCCCTGGGATCCCTGCTCCAAAGCACCCGAAGGAAGAACAAGCAGTGGGTGGAAACTAATCAAGGAGAGACGCAACCTAGAACGAAGGCGACATGTTCTGACAGCGGGAACAATTTATCAACGGTACAACCTGCCTCCAGAAGTTGTGAATGCTTCAACACTGGAAGTTTTTAAGAAGAGATTGGGCAGCTATTTGTCTGAAATGGTATAGGGACGTGGTGGTGAATCTATGGCACGCATTCTGGAAGAGGCACGCAGAACCATTACTGCTGGCACACAAGCCCTCGCCCAGACAGCTTATTGTTGGGTATGTGGTACTCATGCACAGGGCGCAGTGGTACGCAGGAGACATGCACGTGTGCGCAGAAGTACGCGGTGAGGGTCACATGCACATGCGAAGAAGCGCGCAGGTCACATGGATCACATGCACATGCTCAGGGGGCATGGTGGCCCTGTGCGCATTGCCTTCTGGGTGATGGCACACAAGCGTGAGTACCCAAGCGCATGCGCAATGATTGGCACGGGACCCCAATAAGGTTAGCCCCTACTGGTATCGGGTTTCCTGCGTGAGCAGGGGGTTGGACTAGAAAGCCTCTTGGGTCCCTTCCAACTCTGTTATTCTGATAGTATGTTGTGTTACCTACCTGTCTGTCTATCATACTCCAGTGATTCTGGCAGCAGGTAAGAAGCACATTATGAAATTGGTTTTATTGTGAGCTTCCTGCGTTATGTAATCAGCAAGGAGCAGATACTTTCCTTTGTCCCTTCGTAGCTGTGAGAAGTCTTGTAACTTCTGCCAGAGAGGGTGGGTGGGAGGTCACAAATGGAAAGTGGAAAAACAAGTTTCTAAGCCTTTTAGCTGACTGCTATAATTTGAGTCTTTCCTAGAGGCCCTTCCTTTGTCAACTCCAGGCTATCCCCTGCAAGATAATATAATATGATAATATGATTATTATAAGGTCACCTCTGGCTTCCTTAGGTCTCCCTGTGGCCTCCTTAGGAAATAAAAATGAGAAGTGACAACAGCTTAGCTATGTTGGCTTGGTGTCCACCTGCTCAGGGAAAAAGACAAAAAAAAGGTGCCAGAAAGAGAGCAGAGGGCCAGGCTGGGTTCAGAGCCATCCTAAGCCATGAAAACGCAATCGGTCACCTGGGCCCTGTTGTCTTTTGACCTAACCGGCCTTATAGAGATGTGGTTATGGGGGAAAAAATGGGAGGTTGCTTTGAGCTCCTGAACAAAAGATGGGATCTGAAACTAAATACCAAACAGACAGGTGTGTAGCAATAGCAATAGTGCTTATACCTGTATACTGCTTTATAGTGATTTACAGCCCTCTCTAAGCAGTTTACAGAGTCATCCTCTTGCCCCCAACAATCTGGCTCCTCATTTTACCCACCTCAGAAGGACGGAAAGCTGAGTCAACCTTGAGCCTGGTGAGAATCGAACTGCCAGATTGCAGGCAGCTGGTAGTCAGCAGAAGTAGCTTGCNCTTTAGTGACTGTTCATGCTTGTGATCATGAAAATGTAATTTTATGGCTCGTCCTCACAATTATAGTCTTTGCAGGTCTTTAAAGCAAGGGAAAGCTGAAATTAGAACATAAGCACGGTCATGGTTTTACTTAGCAACCATTTCAAAGTTGCTGGTCCCAATTTTGGTCTCTAAATGAGTATCTATCCAAGCAGCAAATGGTGCCGCCCATGAAAACATATCCGGTTAGAGTAACTGAATAGTTGGAGTCAAATGCCTTTGGTAATGGAACAGCTCCAATGGTTATACAATAAAGCAGCAGGCCCAAACCTTTGGGGTACCAGAGACCGGTTCCGTGGAGAGAGGTTTTTCCGTGGACCAGAAGGAGCATGGTTTTTTGTGCTGCCTGCATCCCATGGATGGGGTTTTGTGTGTTTGTGCAGCCTGGTTCCTGGCATCCCATGGCCACGGAACTGGATCCCTGCAATATAGGGAAGAGGATGTCTCATAATTCAGGGATTGTAGTCTGGGGCCAGACTTCACCTGAAAAGCAGCTGTAACACTGTGGTAAATTTGGTGACAAAGGCAGAATTGGTGGGACTATTTATGTGTCATTGCATTGTAATTTCTCCCCAGGGGAAAAAAACAACAACACCCTTCCTTTCCCCATCCTTGCTCTGTTTTGTCCATTAGAATAAAGTGCAGAACTGTTTGCTAACAACTTTACAACAGAGGCTGTTCAAAAAAGAAAATAAAAGATTATTTTTGTTTTGCTCTTGAGAAGATTCTCCCTGGGGAACCTGCATGTTTCACAGCTCCTCCAATGTTTCTTTGCAGGAAGAGAACAGATGAAGTCACACAGTATTTTTCAACCTCGGAAAATTTTTCTTGTTCAAAATTTGATTAAGATAAAAATACGAAAAAAAGTAATAGGAAAATGAGGAGGGGAAAAGCGAAGAGGAAAGTGTAGGGTAAAGGAAAGGAAGGAAGAAGCAGCGTTGACTTCCGACACCTTTTGGTGCAATAGAATAAGATAATGGCATCAAACCTCAACTTTTTACTTAGACATTGTAATACAAACTGGCCATTTCTATATTAACAAATCTATCTAATCGGCAAAACCCAAAATCATAGTTTCATTCTTTTTTCACTTTTTTTTCCCCCATCTCAAGCAGAAAGTCCAAAGTAGAAACAAAGTTAACAGTCAATTTGACTCTCTCTGCAACTTTTGCAACCAAACTTCAGCAACTTTATGATGATTGGATTTCAACTCCCAGAATCCCCCAGCGGGCATAGTCCACTGTGGAATTCTGGGAGTTGCAGTCCATGCATCTTAAAATTGCCTAAGGTTGAGAAACATAGAAATAGCACAAATCCACCCAAAACCCATGGTTCCTGTGTTGATTTCGAGCATCTACACCCAGGGGTGGGATTCAAATTTTCTAACAACTGGTTCTGTGGGCGTGGCCAGGCAGGTGTGGCCAGATGGGCATGGCCATGTGACTGGGTGGGCATGGCTTTTTTTTTTTGCAACCTCACCCCCCCCATTTTGGGGCCTTCTGGCCTCAGTGAAGCCTCCGGGGGGGGGGTGATTTGCTCCAGAAGCCTGTGGCCCAGGAAGGAAAAAAAATGGAGGCTGCGGGGAAATGCAGCACCCCCCATGCTCCATTTGGGCTTCTGGGCCTCAGAGGAGCTTCAGGAGGGCGTTTTTGCTCCCAAAAGGCTTCCCTGGGCTCAGGAAGGGGAAAGAAACAGCCTGGGGGTGCACAGCCCCGCCATGCTCCATTTTGGGACCTTCTGGACCTCAGGGAAGCCTCCTGGGTGAAGCAGTAAGACGGCAAGGGGGATCCTGTCGACAGATGATCATTCGTGAACCGCTGATCATCAGGGATGAAAAAGAAAGAAAATACTTAAGAGTGACTAGGGCAGGGAAGATGCATCAGCGATGTCAGGCATGTGCGTGATTTTGCACATGCGTGATAAGGACTGACTGGGTAGGGAGGTGAGGGACGGGTAAGAGAGGGTCAGGGCCAGGCCAGGGGCATGATTGTGGTTCTTGAATTGTGCAGAATCATAACAACCAATTTCTATAGACCGGTCTGAAACCAGTAGAATCCCACCCCTCTCTGCACCTTGCTTATCATGGAGACCAATGTGGAGCAAGTTGGCCGCCACTTTTAAGTTACTGGTTGTTACCTTGCTAAAAGAGGTCCTGACCTGGGAGAACACATTGCAGCCCTGGTCAAAAGGGCCAGCAGAGATTATACTACCTGAGGCTTCTCAGACAAACACCACTGACTGAGAAAACATGCTGGATGAGACTTCTACCACTGCCACATATGAGAACATTTTAAACATGCTGCAACTCTGTATGTTTTTTGCCAATTGGGAAAAATTACAACTATCACTCTTAGGCCGAATAGCAGCCATAAAAATGAACATACTGTTCCGTTTGGAAAAACGCAAGGTAGATCGGGTTCCAGCAAACAAATGTCTTTATTTGTTAACAACAAGTAAAACGGAACATTGGCTCAAGCCGCGGCAGCCTTTTTATAGTGGCTTGCCTGCCAGCTTGTAGCCAATGACAGTAGTTTAATCTTGCCGCATTTAAGCGGCTTCTTGGATTGGTTCCTAGTGAAGCAATCCCTATACTGGCTTTCTAGCCAATCAGAATAGTGAATTAGGACTCTACTATTTTCATACAGAACACCCCTCCCCTCTTGGTTCAGTCCTACGTGGTGACGTAGTCGCGCAGGTAGGTAGGGCTTCTTCTAACTCTACTGGACTTGCGCGGTTCATTTTCGCTGGAGACTTCGACCAGTTCGGATGGGGTTGCTGTCTCTCCGGCTCTTCTCCATGGAAACCCCTGGAAGGGTGAGTCAGCCATTTTGCTGCCGCCTGAGTTTCTCAGGCCGGTGGTTTTGCCACTCCCTCCAGGTTTCTCCAGGCAGGTCGAGCTGGCCTGGCTGGCCCCTTCGATTGGATTCTTCCCGCAAGTTTTTTCTAACTGTAAGTCTCTTTTTTGCTCTTTTTGTTTGTTAGAATATTCTGGATTTATTTTAAATGGTTCTTTATTATTTTCTTGTATTCCCCCCCTCCCTTTGGTTTGTTTTTCGTCGTTCTTTATTTGTGGTTGTGCATTCGTATTTCTTTCAATGTTTCAGGAATGAAGCTGGTCTATGTGCCGCTTCCATTCCCTGCCATCGTCTACGGTTAGTCGGTCGGACCGGGGGCCTGTAATTTGTATGATTGTGCCTGGAAGCCATAAGGGGTCCCCGGTGAAATCTTTTGCAAAGACCAGGTCACCGATTTCAAATGTTCTGAAACGGGTGGAGGAGTCGGGGGGTCTTTCTGGTGTATAATTTGGGTGTAATCTGTCTAATTGCAACCTAAGTTTTCTTCCCATTAATAGTTCCACCGGGCTTTTGTTGGTTATAGTACTGGGTGTGATATGTTGGAGGGTGNTATGTTGGAGGGTGAGTAGGCGGTTAATTTTATCTTGGACATCCCCAATGTCCATTCTCTCTAACCCCTCTTTGGTAAACCTGACCATTTTCTCCGCTCTACCATTTGCAGCCGGGTGGGCCAGCGCGGTTAGAGCATGGCGTATACCTAGGGAGGCTAGGTGCTGTTCGCATTGGATGCTTGTTAATTGTGGCTCGTTGTCGGACACTAGGACGTCCAGCAGTCCATGGGTTGCGAAGAGTTTGTTCAGTTGTTTAATGACTGTCTCAGTTGTCGTAGATGGAATAACTATAACTTCTAGCCAATTCGAGTATGCATCTACAACAATTAGGAAGGTATGTCCCTTAGTAGGACTCGCAAAGTCAATGTGGATTCGAGACCAGGGGCCTCGTGGGGTTTCCCAGTCCCTTATGGGTGCTTGTGGTGGGGAAGGCCTGGTTTTAGTTCGCCGCATGCACAGTCTCGCGTTTTAGGACGATCCCACCTTCGTCGCCAGTGTTCCATCCGAAAAAACGCGAGGTAGACCGGGTTCCAACAACAAACGTCTTTATTTGTTTAACAACAAGTGAAATGGAACAATGGCTCAAGCCGCGGCAGTCCTTTTATAGCGGCTTGCCTGCCGGCTTGTAGCCAATGACAGTAGTTTAGTTTTGCCGCCTTTTTAAGCGGCTTCTTGGATTGGTTCCTAGTGAACCAATCCCTATACTGGCTTTCTTAGCCAATCAGAGTATGCGAATTAGGAGTCTACTATTTCCATACAGAACACTTCTGAAGGCCCATCTGGCACTTTCCAAAACATTTGTCATATCTTACCTGGAATCTTTCTATATGAAAGTTTAATACTTTTTGAAAGCAGCCACAATGCATCACAAATTTTCTACAGTTTCTGCCAACAAGAGGTTTCACATGGCCCCATTTATTACTGGTTTTACGACTTTCATCTATGTCAGGGGTATCAAACTCAATTTCATCAGGGTTGTGTTTGACCTTGGGGAGGGGGTTTGTGGCCATGGGGGGCATGGCCAACTCAATGTCACATATCAAGGCTCTATTTTCAGCTGTGACAGCCTCCTGCAGCCCTTTGCCAGCGAAAATGGAGCTTCGGGAGGCCATGCAGGCCTGCCCGGAGTTTGTTTTTGCTGGCAGAGGCACTGCAGGCCAGTCCTTCACTGTTTCAAGGGCAGGCCCACAGACCAGATCTTAGCACCCCACAGGCTGCATTCAGCCCTCGGGCCTTGAATTTGACACCCCTGATCTATGTCATTAACTACATTTATCCTGCACCTTTCATTCAGAAGTTTAAGGTGGTATGCATTGCATTCTGTCCAGTGTGCATTGCATCCCTCCTCCAGAAGGCCAGAGCTACGTCCCAGATTGGAATGGCGCCCAGTGTGCCTGTGGAACCATTGGATCCCCAGGGACCCAACAATACTGTGTTCTCTGAAGCTACCATAAGAGGACATTCCCTACCTTAAGCTTTTCCTGAATGTGGTTCAAAGACAATGGAGTCAGCCGGGTACCTTTCCCAACCCGGGAGGGAATGACAAGAGGTTTTTTTAATATGGCTCCCATTTTATCGGAAGCCTTAGTGGATGAACCTCTAGCCTCTCTGGTCTCATCCACAGCAGTTTCTGAGGACATCGTAGAAACCCTTAATTTCCCCATCTGGATGACTCACCCGCAGGCTACCCAATGATTGTGCTATACACTCAATGCAGTTCCCAGGATTCTTTCTGTCAAGTACTGAAGTCATGTCATTTTGGGGTGGGAGGAATGTGCCCATTTTGCCCACCCATTGTGCTCTCCATGGCAGTCATCAGCATCAAGGAATTTAGCTTCAGTCTTGAAAAGGAAGAAGGAGAGGAGGAACAGTTGCTTAACTCTGAGAAAATTTTTAAAAAGTATAAGGGAGACTCAGAACAGTTCTGTCTTGACCATGTTGTTCTTTAAAAAAAAAAAAGGTTTTGGACAAGCTTGCAAAGTTCTGCTAATGCATCCATTGACACAGTGTAATAAAGTACTCCTGGAATCTTTGCAATGTCTGTTTCTTGACCGGGACCACCTCAAAGGGCTCATACAAACAGCTACTTCCAGGCACTGCCACCCACCAGGTCAGAACTGAACCCTTGGTTTTTTTTGCTAGCAGAACAATTGTTTCTTCATAGCAGGAAATGAAGATGGGGTTCATTCACTTACCATATCCTTTTTCCTTCTTTGCCCAGTACCATCTATTTGCCAGGCTTTTTCTAAACTTGGGTTCTGTGTTCTTTTTAACCTTCTCTTAAAAATACCACAAATGATCTCTTCTACCCTTATCCCAATTCTTCTCTATAAACAAATCCTTAACACCTCATCATTTCAGTCCAGATGTCAATGAAAGTCCATTAAGGATAATCAGAGGTAACAACATATCTGTTTTGACCTTGATTTTTTTTAAAAAAAAACCTGTCTTATATTCCTTCCTTTTGCTTTTAATAATCTTCATTTTAGTTCAGATTGTAATGTCCTAGAGCTTGGTTTCTGTATTTTTTAATGTCCCATTTCAAAAAAAATTCTTCAAAACTTTAGCAAGCCTCTTTTGTACATCCAGTATAGAAAAATTATCAATTATTCTATAAATATTAAGATGCCAGCTGGTTTCTTTTGTATATCCATTTTAGCATCTTTTTCCATTTCATTATTATAGCTTGTCATTTTCAAATCCATTTTCAGATCAGGCTGTCTTGTCTGGTAAAACTTGTTCCTTTTCCATAACATCTTTTAAACACAGCCCATCTATAGAAGTAGACCTTCTTAAAATTAACTTCTGGGTCCATCACTCAAAAATGTCCTTCAGTATATCCATTATTGAAATATTTTGCTCCATTCTGTATCAGTAAGTCACTTTAAGTGCCCTCCTTTAGTTATTATCTTAAAGCCCCTGTCACACTGCACCAATGGATGCAAAGAGGATGTAAAATGTTAAAAAACGTTGGAAAACGCTATGCATCCGTTGTGTACTCATTGCATACGTGTTTCATACGCTCTATCCTTTGAGCATCCGTCCACTGAGATTTCATCCGCCCAAGAAGTTTTGAGCTGCACAAAACTTTGTGAACGGATGAACTTTCTGCTATGTACAATGTAAATCCGTGACATATGAGCAACAAACATTCTATGTCCGTTTATCATCCGTTAAACGTCCGCTGTATCCTCTCTGCATCCTCTGGGCATCCCCTCAACTCACATCCGTTGCAGCTGAAAACGGAAAGAGGGAGGAAACAAAAGGTACACGGAACGTCTACACAGCGTTAGTAGCACTGAAATAGAAAGGATGAGCAGTGAATGGTTTGCATCCTATGTACATCCTCTAGGCTTCCTATGAACATCCGTTTAACTTCCCCGCTACATACTACCCACGTCCGTCCTTTTCCATTCTTTTCTGTTGTTTATGCAAATTTTTGCCACTTTTTGGAGCAGATGACAATGGATGGAGCCACCCCCGAAATTTTGCTTGTCCGCTGTATCCTTTTTGAATACATTTTGCATCCGTCGGCCAGTGGGACCTAGCCTTAAGCTCCCACTAAACTCTCCTCTGTTCTTCCTTCTGTCTAACCTGCAAAGTCCCAGTTGTAAGGAACAACTGTTTCAAGCCTTTGCTGGTGATTTCAAGTCCTCTGCATAGCTGCCTTTAATTTACTATGTCTATCCTGGAAATAAATTTCCATCATGTTTCTCATGGAAGGAAATCCTTTAACAAAGGGAAAATTGGGATAGTGACATGTGGAAATTTTCTGGAAAAGGTGTATTTGAGGCAAAGAGAGAGAGGAGGGAGGGATGTGGAAGAGGCTTTGTCTCTATTTATTTCTCCAAAAATATGACCTATCCTGAAAATAAGCCCCAAAATAAGTCCTAGTCTAATTTGGGGGGGGAGTTGGGCCTAATATAAGCCTTGCCCCCAAAATGAGCCCTAGGGAAAGGGTTGGGCATGGCCAGCACAGGACGCAACTGCATGTCCCGTTACAAACACAGGCAGTGATGCCTGAGGTGTGATGGCACTTTCACTTCCCCAGTCACCTTATGGGAGCTTGGCCCCTTAATCACAGACCCTCGGATCAGCTGAGCCAGCGAGAGCTGGGACCTGCCTCTTGTTCTGTCTCTCTAGGCACTCTTGCCAGCCCCGTCCCTGCCTGCAATGCCAGACTACCTCGCAGCCAAGGGCCCCTCTCTTCCGCAGCTCATGTTGTGACTCTGGAACAGGGAGCGACCATGGTTTGTGCACAATCAGGCCTGGAGCTCAGGTCCTATTGCAGGCTGCTATTATGAGGCAGAAAGCTGTGCGACGCATTGGGATTGCCTGCTCCCTCTTCTGCCTGGCTGCACTTGCTGCTGCTGCTGGCCTTGAGAGGGCTCTTTACCCTACTGGCCACGCTGCTCTCAGACACCCTGTGGCTTCAGCAGGCAGGAGCTCCACGGTGGCCCTGCAGCAGGATGGAGGGGGAGATCACCCCTTCCTCTTTTATCCATCAGCTCCTGCTTGGCATGGGACAATTTCTGGAGTTCAGAGGAAAGGGCGATCTCTCCTCCCTCCTCCATCTATTTGTCCCACTGCAGAGCTTCCACGGAGCTCCTGGCCGCTGAAGTGGTAGCTCACCCAATCCATTTTCCGCCAGGGTGTAGATATACAATTAGACTGAATGGGTTTGCTTTGTTCTCATATAAAGAAACCCCCTTCCCCCCATTTTCCTGCCCATCCCCTTTTCCTTGGGGATGATTAATGCGAGCACAAAGCAAACCCATTCGGTCTAACTGCATACCTAGACGCTAGTGGAAAGTGGATTGGGTGAGCTACCGCTTCCGTGGGCAGGAGCTCTGTGACAGCCCTGCAGTGGGACAGATGGAAGAGGGAGGGGAGATCACTCCTTCCTCCTTTGTGCCCCAAAAGTTGCCCTGAGCCGGACAGGAGCAGCCCACGAGGGCTGCTGAAAGCAGCATGGCCAGGAGGGGAAAAGGCAGAGGCAGTCCTGACATGCCACATGGCCTTCTGCCTAATCGTAGCAGCATACTGAGCAAGACCTGAGCTTCAGTTTCCCAGCAGCAGCAGGGCCAGCAGGCAAGGAGGCTGGAGGCTGGGGTGTGCCAAGAGCTTGGACTGTTGCATCTACAGAGAAGTAGATGTTGGGAGAGAGGGCGAGGCCAGGGGTAGCAGTGCTTCCACTCCTTTCGGACCCCCTCTTGCCACCTTCTGTAGGTTAAAAAAAAAAAAAGACATCCCAAAAAATAAGACCTAGTCCTAGGAAGAAATGGTGTTGTTTTCCCTATCCCCCACTTTCCCTTTTGGCATTTTTTTTTCAGGAAAGTATCTTCTTTAATGATCCTTTATGCTCTAAAAGCCTTTCATAATAATTGCCTCTCTCACACATTGGTGTAGTTCAAGCTTCTGCTATCTCATTATGCTGAACTGGGAGAATTATGCAATGGAAGGGAGGAGAGATACTTGTTTGGTGCTCCAATAAATTCTGTGGTACTTTTACCACAGAAAGTCCGTTTTTTTTCTTTGGAAACGTACCACAATCATACAATCACTCTGATATCAGGATCTTTCACAACACTGTTCTTATCCTTCTGGGTTGGCTTTTCATTCATGTTTTCTAAAAGAGGGAGGCATTTTCCCCCTCAATTTATTTATTTATTTATTTTTGAGATTAAGGCTGGCAATTAAGAAAAAAGAGCAAACTGAATACTATGTGGTATGGGATCTATTTTATCAGTGGTTAAATAATAAAAATGGAAGTTAGAAACGGAAACAAAATAAAGAAGATATGTTAAAAGAGATAAGTAAATATTATGACTAGTATGTTGAATATTATGTTAACATTGTAGAATTAATATGTGGAACATTACTATGTTAAATATTGTAGAATTAATATTAATGTAACAAAGGATGTTGTAATTGTGATTATTGTTTAACAAAGATATTTGTAACCAGATAACACACTGTTCAACTGAAGATAGAACAATTATATTAAAAATAAAAATGTATTAAAAAAATTTTTTTTGAGAGCCCACAAATTTTTGCCTTTCAACTTACCCCAAGTAGGGACTTGTTCAACTGTCTCACTAGTGTCACAAAGCTCTGTGTGTTTGTGTGTGTGTGTGTGTGTGTGTGTGTGTGTGTGTTATGTGTAAAAAGAGTTGTCCAGCCTAGGAGAAGAAAAGACATTTCTAATTTATCCGTGCCTCTTCAGGATCTCACCACGTCATTTTTGTTTCATGCAGAGAACAGTTGCCCATGTGAGTCTTTTGCTGATGAGGGTTTGGAAGGGACCTTTGGGAGAGTACAAAGGACATGGATCAATTTGCCAGGTTGGAGGTGGGAAGGACTGACTTTATTTGTTAGAAGCAAAGAAGTGAAAGTTCCTTCTTGATAACCATAGTATGAAAAAAAATTAAGTTAATAAGGGAAGGAATAATCCTTCCCAATCACTGCACAACAGAACTCGGTGCATGTCCCTGGAAGGGTAATAAGAAGGGTGGGAGGAATGTATATTACATATATAAGCAAAGAAAACCAGGCAAAATCTACATCCAGAAATTGACCAGAAGGGGTTAGAAAATTTATTAGACTCTGATATGAATTTGACTACAGAAAAGAAATTGTGAAGGAATTTACAAGCCTGTTTAAACCCATGTTCATCCATAAATCATTTTATTGCATCCCTCTAGGTCTGTGTCTTAACACCTTTTCAAAGTTTATTTTGAAACTTTAAACTTTGTTTTTTTTTTATAAATTTGGAATAATGAAATAAAAGTATTACAGGTTTTCAAAAGGCATTTTAGGCATTCATGCTTCAATTATAGGACTTGCCCATCTATTTTCTTTTCTTGTCTTTGTTTATGTATCTTTCAAAGTTATTTTAAATTGAAGTAGTCAATAGATGGGGTTAAGTAGATAAATAAAGTTACCTGAAAATTGTTCCATGCCAAATATTTGCACTGAAGTTGACAGCAGTTTCAAAACCTGCAGAAAGGCTGATTCCAGAAAATAAAGGATAGAACATTGGCTGTTTCAAACTGGATTATTTTTTCTTTTTTGTGTCAATCTTGACTCCTGGTGACTGCTTGGACAGGCCCTTGCAGTTTTCTTAGGAATGTTTTTGGCAGTGATTTGCCATTGCATGCTTGTAGGGCTGAGAGAGTGTGTCTGGCTCAGTCACCCAGCTGGATTTGTACCTAAGGCAAGACTGGAACTCTGGCAGTTTACTGCTTATTACATGGACAATAAAAAAAATACAGAGACAAAAGAAGTAGATTCTTTCAAATCTGAATAGTCACTTACTGTCCTTTTAGTGTATCAGTGCAAAGTGATATACTGTAATGCTTGGCATTACAAAATGTGGCAGCTCTCCAAATTTCTATCCCCGTTTGCACCCAATCTTGCCATGCAACCTTTTTTCCTATAACATTCCCTTCATCTCAAGACTAGACCATGAGTGGACCAGCCTCAAGTAGTCCTTAATTAGGCTGTTGTTAAAACATTTTTCTTGTTTTTCTATACTATCTAAGGACAGCTTTGGAGCAGATAAATCATGTTGGGCTTTATCATTCCTTAACATGGTGAAAAATGTGATGGCTAAATTATTGAGAACAGAGGCAAGATAGGAATCAGCCAGCAGCAGCAAGAGACGCATGGTAGGAATTAGATTGTGTTCACTTATCACAACAGTTTAGAGAAGGATGTAAGCATGTAGATGCTAAAATTGCCTTGACTGGGACAGTTCAAACACTGTTTCAAGCCTGAAAAATCACCATGTCATATTGAACTACTTGTGCTGTCTCAGAAACATTGTGCCCAATCAGCAGTGGCAGTGAGGCCTGTCACTTAAAACATCCTCTCGAAGGAGCGCCCAATAGGGAGTTTGGGCAAGAGAAAAGAAGCCACAAACAAAGCCACACTAAAGGCCCTGTCACACTGCCCAACGGATGCAAAACGGACATAACGGACGAGCAAAATGTTCCATCCGTTGTTATCCATCTCGCGTCTCAAAAAGGGGCAAATTTGCATAATCGGAAGCGGATAACACGGACGGGGGGAGGACGCAGGGCGGATGGAAAATGGACTGCAGAGCAGAAGCCTAGCGGATGGAAGCGGATGCGAGCGGATGGCACATCCGCTGGGCTTCTGGGGGGCCTCAGCAAAGCGGACACGGACGGAAAGAGCGGATGCACAGAGCGGATGCCGACGCGGATGAAGCGGATGCACAGCGGATGCAACGCGATGAAGCGGATGCAGAAGCGGAGCCTAGCGGCATGCACAGCGGGAAGCTAACGGATGTCGAGAGTTAATTGCGCCATGTGGGGGGGATGCATTGCGTAAGCCACGCGGAATATAAAGGGAAGCAGCTCGCACGTGGCCAGCATTCGGAGGAAAGATGCTGCCAGATACATCGAGTCCTTGCCTGCCCTGCCTGCTGCCTGCCTGCAAGCCTTGCTGCCAGCCTGCCTCCAAGCCTCCTGGCCAGCCTCCCTGCCAGCCTTGCTCTCTGCCTGCCTGCCAGCCTTTGCTGCCCCGCCTGCCTTCCAGCCTCCCTGCCAGCCAGTCTGCCTGCCAGCCCTTGGTGCCTGCCTGCCTGCCAGCCTTGGTGCCCTGCCTGCCTGCATGCCTTCCGCCAGGCTTCCTGCCAGCCTTGGTGCCGCCAGCCTTGGTGCCTGCCAGCCTCCCTGCCAGCCTCCCTGCCAGCCAGCAACCCCACAACCATGGGGAAAAGCAAAAGTCTTCAGCAACCTGCCGCCAATCCCTGGCAAGAGGGACAGGGCCACCCTCCGCCCCCTGTCCCTGACTCTGCTTCTGCTGGGGCTTCTGCTGCTCGGGCTCGCTGTTCTGGTGCCTGGAGCTGTCTGCTGAAGCTGCTCCTGGCAGTGGTGTTCTGCTGCTGCGTACTCTGCTGAAGCTGCTCCTGGTGGTGGTGCTTCTGCTGCTGCCCGTACTCTGCTGAAAGCTGGCTTCCTGTCGCTGCTGGTCCTGCTCGTGCTCCTGGACTTGCTCGTACTGCTTGTACTGCTCGTGCTCCTTGGTCTTGCTCGTCCTGCTTGTCCGCTCGTGCTCCTGGTCCTGCTGGTGCTGCTGCTGCTGGTGCTGCTGGGGCTCCTGGTGCTTACTCTGCTGATGATGATTCCTGGTCCTGCTGATCCTGCGCTGCTGCGATGATGATGATGATGATGATATGAAATCCTGCTGCTGCTGCTGCTGCTGGTGTGGAGGATCAGCCCCTACCACCTGGGAGCCCTCTGATGAGGCCCATCTGGTCCTGCCGGGAACACGGGATGAGATGCGGAGTGGCTGAAGAGAGAATGACTATCTGTGGCGGAAGGGACACCGGCTGTACAGGGACAACCAAAAGGAAGCAGGCTGCTTGGAGAGAGAGAGGGCGTAGAGTATGGGTTACACTTCGGAGGTGCTCCTCGCTGTGGAGAAGCACATGACACCCTGGTACCGGGAAGCTGCAGCCTGAAGACAACTCTGACGCAGGCCACGGTTAAGCTGACGGATCAGAGAGACTACATCATGGCCAGGTGCAGCTTTCTGGAGGGTGAGATCTGCCACCAAGGAGCACAGGAGCCCCTCTCCACAACCCTCTCTCTCCGGCAGCCTGCTGAGACCCAGTACTCTTCTGGCCGAGAGTCAGTCCCTGTCTCCAGGCAGGTTTTCTGTGGAGCGTGCCACGGCGGAGAACCTGCGGATAGCTGTTGTACCGTGGTGGAGCACGTGGAGACTCCCTGGTGCGGTGGGAGAAAGGGAACATCGAGTCCACCACAGTCGTAGCCGCATCCACCCCCCCTAGCTCCGCCTCCACAGAAAGGCACGAGAGCCAGACAGCAGGAGGGGCAGAGCCACACTGTCCTGCTGGAGATCAGGGACACACATCCGCACCAGTATAGATCTCCTCTCTCAGCTGGTCAGCACCGACTCCTCATCTCCAACCGCAAGCCTCCTTACCTATGTCAACCAGACCCCTCAAGAACATGGAGGAACCCCAGTACCAGGTGGTGAAGGACCGGATCAACTGAGCTGCTTCACAAACCCTCCAGATCCAGAGGACCTGCTCCCACCCAGTCCAGGTCTGCTCCTCCACCTCCCAACCAAGGTGATGTCCCTCCCATTCCAAGGCTTCCCACAGCCCCTCACCTACCAGGGCTATGGCTACCAGGAGGTCCAGCAAGCACAGGCAGCCGCCCTTCCAGTCCAGGCACAGAGTCAATTGGATGACACCATGCCACCGGTTCCACTTGATGCCACCGATGCCACCCACGACAATGATCGCACCCACGACAGCGATGCCACCCACGCAGTCTCACCCCCAGCTGCAGACCAGACAGCCCCACTACACTACTCCTTTCCTCCACCCCACAGCCAAAGCCCGGCCTCAGTAACATCTCTCTCATCAGTACTGGGCTGACCCCCCATGGCATGGAGGAAGACCTCTCAGCATCAACGGGTCTGAGCCAGCTGTCTGAGAGCTTCCTCAACACACCGTCCCCTGTTGTCCTCTCGGGGCCAGGCACGCCAATGACGATACAACCACCACTCCAGCACCACCCACCTCCACAGCACCTGGACGCCCTTCACCCGAGATTGGGCAACACCTCCAAGTGACCAATAAGAGTGCCAGAGACTGGGAGCTGGCTACCTGTGGACTTTATTTGGACACTTGACTTGGGTCATTTTTTTTTTACAGCTTGTTGTTCGATAAGTTTATCTTTGATTCACATACTTGCTTCATTTCTTTTTTTTGAATGAAGTCTTGGTGGAAAACTCTTTTAGAATTGGTTTAAGCCTTTGCATGCTTGTGGATGGGTTAAGATAGCAGTGGGGTGGGCAGGATACCTTTGGGATGGGCTAATAGCTTGTGGGATAGATAAACCTCCAGTACAAGCATAGTGGACTGTATGGTCCACCCCTCCCAGGTGCCACACCTATGGCCCTTTATTAAATTAATAATGTATAATCATCTCACACATGTCAACACAAACACAACTCTTTATTAAAATGCCTGTTCATTGTAGGCCCAGACCACAACATAACATGGCCCAATCTCATCCGTGTGATGAACAGGCTGAGGAAGCACCATTAAACATCTATCATCCTGTCTTGCCACTCCACTGCTCAGCCTGGGGAGTTGCACCAGTGTTTCAGGAGGTTGCCTGCTTCTTCCCTTCACGTGAGGTCCTGTTGGGCCTTGCACAGTATAGGTGTCCCTTTGCATCCTCTAGGCATTCCTCTAGGCATCCTCCTAGACATCCTTAATATCAGATAGGTCCCCTCTGCGAACGTTTTTCCATTTTAAACGCTCTGTGTTCCGCGTGCTGCATCCGTTCTGCATCCGTTCTGCATCCGTTCCGTGTCTGTTCCGCTTCTCCCTGCGTCTGTTTACCGCTGGGCGGAATGGGATTGCGGCATGATATGCAGCTAGATGCCAGCGGATATAGCGGATCGCGTAACAGTGAGACACGATGCGTGAGCGGAATGTGTAGCGGATCAGAACGGAACGAATTGGATTACCTTTTCCGCGCAAAAGTTTTGAGCAGCTCAAAATTTTGAGACGGACGAACGTCGCAAAACGTCGATGCTGGACGGATAGTGAAGGAACAAAACGGCAGGCAGTGAGTACATCGCTATGTTAACGATGGCAAGCTTTTTTGTCCGTTTTACATCCTCTTTGCATCCGTTGGTGCAGTGTGACAGGGGCTTTACACAGTAAACGCAGCAGAGATGGTCTGTACAGGCTGTCTTGCTTGACTCGATTCTCAAAACAGGGAGCTCAGTTGAACTCAATGAGACAACAGCCTGATCTGATATTCTGTATTACAACTTCAGAATGAGAGAATCAATATGTTGGGTTTTCTAGTCATCACTGTTACAGCCTATATGGTGACTCCTCTTTCAGACAAGGCAGTCTCCCCTTCTGCTTCCATGGATCTTCTCAAGGACACCCAATCAAAGATTGGAGGCAGAAAAGTAAGTTCCTCAGTTTTAATACTTTTGGAATCTGCCTCTTACCAGAGCCTATACTTGTATGGTCCCTTCCTTTCAAGAGCCCTGCGGTATCAGAAAATTCATGGAAGACAGTTTCCCACAGATTGGGTGGTAGATTCCTACTGCTCTTCCTCTAGTACAGGGGTCGGGAAACTTGGCTCTTCTATCACTTATGGACTTCAACTCCCAGAATCCCTGAGTGAGCCATAAAAGGTTNATCAATTTTTGACTTGAATGGGACTGTTTAATATACAAATGTAGGACATATAAGACAGTCCATTATATTTATGTATATTAAACAGTCCCATTCAAGTCAAACATTGATTTCCCCCACAACTGAATAATATAAAGAATATGTAACAAACAAATGTAGGACATATGAAGAATATTTGTATATTAAACAGTCCCATTCAAGTCAAAAATTGATTCCCCCCACAACTGAAAAATCAGTAGGCCAGGGATGGGGAACTTTTTATGGCTCACTCAGGAATTCTGGGAGTTGAAGTCGATAAGTGATAGATGAGCCAAGTTTCCCTACCCCTGGCATAGGGGAACTCATTCTTTCAGGAGACAAACAACTCTCTTCTCCTGCAGTAGAGTGGGATTCTGAAAGCTTTTCTTACCTGCAGGTTAGGCTTTCGAAGACACTGAACAAACAGCCTGTCCTGCTGCTTCCAGACTGAATTAAATGGGAGGGAAGAGAAAGAAGTTTGTTATACAGGTTGCACTAAGTTATAATGTGAAACATTTGGTTTTAGGTACTATATGAACAGTTGATCACAATAAATGTGTTCTCCAATAAACTATAATTTAAAAAAACCCTCATGACTTAATTGGAACCTTTGAATGCATATCAGTAATAGCTCCTTTGGTGAGGAGGTATTTTAGCCCAAAATTCAAATACAAAACTAACTGCCCAGAAGTGGGAGGCATACAACATGCCTCTCAAACAATAATTGTCTGTAGTCTTTAAACCTAGCTAACATGGAGATTACTGATATAATTAGACTTTGCCCATATTCTTCAGCACAAGAGCTCATCCGATGCCAGCAGGTAGTCGGAGGAGGTAGATGAGGGCACTATATTTGTTTGGCCTGGTTGGTTGGACTGTATGATGCCAGCTTTTACAATAGAAAGCTATGACTTGATTAGCAGCTAAATTAAACATAAGTGGCACAGTACTTGAGTGGTAAAATCATGTGTATAAAATCACATCAGTAGGTTTTCATCTCAAAAGGCCTTTTTTCAGGTTGTGAGGATCCCAATTACAGAATATTCTTATTGGACTTCTCTCTCTCTCATTTTTCTTGCATCCTAAATCAGTGTCCTTTTACCTCCATTCTTTTTTGTCCAATAATTGGGGTGTGTCAAATACGGAATGGGTCCATTGCTCTCATTCCCCCACTTCAAAAGGGCCCAAAACCTGCAAGTCATACACTCTGTCATCTGACTTATTGACTTCCTACCTGGAGTTCCTACAGAGTTGTTTTGTAATTTTGGCCAACTACCTACAATGTTCTATTATTTATGACAGTGCTGTTTGGTTAATTTCTCTTTCTCTGCTAAGTTCATTGTGCCAGTTTGTGTTTTATATGAAATGTATATCATGTAATGTTGTAGGATTCTGTGTAAGTCTGCTCCTTCTTGGCACCTCTCCCCACTCTGCCAACTAAGTCTGTGACTGATTTTGGCCAATGTACTATAACATCTTCAGGGCAGATACAGTAGCATCAATATACAGTATTATACCATATTATGTCTAAGTGTGACAAATTTTACCTTCTGTTTCTCAGCTGGTATCTTCAAGGTGTAGGATTGCACTTTTAGGCAACCAAGGTAGTTTTATGAGGTTTGGTAGAACCATTTGCTCCTTTGTGATTGCAAAATCTAAAGGCAATTTCATTGTCTGAGAAGTATATTTTTATTATTAATCAAAAAGCAGGATATAAATATATTTATTCTATTTTTTCAAAATAAATTTATGTGTATATTTTATTTCTTTTATTTCTTTATCTCTATGTGGCTGTGCAACAGTGCAGAGTAGCATATACAAAAAAATCCAGAAGTAATTAAATTTAATTCCCAAGCCAGTGGCATATAAATTTCATAAAATATGTAATAATTATTTTAAAATAATTTAGTATAACTTAATGTTGAATAAGTGCTCTGTTTAATGTGTTTATAAAGAATGCTAAAATATTTTAATAATTAAAAAATAAGTTTTAAATTTGAATTCATTTTTATGCTCCATAAAAACATCCAAGAATTTTTAAACTGTCTTATTTGGCTAGGAAAATTATTAAATAATCCCCCAAATTGGATCCCTTGCAATTAAAGTAGTAGGATATGAGGAAAAAATTTTATCTGTTCAGTTCTGCCACCTTAATTAGTTTACACTTTACAGTACAATGAAACATATGGGGTGGGGGGGGAACCCCAAGCTCAAATATCTCTATTCAATTTTGCAGATAGTAACAGGTATTGCATTCATTCCAAGACAGAACAATGAAATGAGCGATAGATGTTCACGCTGGAAGCCCGGCAAAGTCGTCTGCCTCTACTTGAATATTCATGAATAGGCGGGGTCTACTTCACTACTGACAGGTCGAGAACCACGAGAGGAACCTTCGGACCTCCCGCGGGGGGACACGCCCACTCTCTCTCGTCTGCTTCCTTATGGCCGACAGTAACCTCGGCAACACCTCCTCCTCCTGCCCCCCTCCCTTTCTGGCTCTCTCCTGTCTTGGGACAGCCAATGAAAAGCTGAGAACCGCCTCACGCTCTGGACGCCACCCTTCCTTCCCAATAGAAATGGCTTCCCTTAACTCTCAACAAACTAGATGTCCCTTCACGTGTGTGCGTGGGGAGGAGGGGGGGGTGTAAAAAAGGCGTGGCTAACCTTTGCCTCAGTTAAGCGTTGAAGTTCTTGCTCCACCCTTCAGCCACCTGTTAGCCAATGGAAGGTGGGAGCCGGGAGTCTTGAAACCAATCGGCGCGACAGGAAAGTCGGCAGGGGCGTGGCTTAGGTGCGGGGGCCGCCGCGGCGGTTCTACTACCGCGGCTGGTAACCGGGTTCGAAAGGGGTAATAACGGAGGGGGTTCGGTTGGGTGGCCCGGCGGAGAAGATGGCGGAACACCTCGGGAGCACCATCGCCGCCGTGGTGCGGCGCGGGCTCGACACGAGCCTGGCCGACATAGCGAAGTCGTTGGGCAGTTCGGAACAGGCACTTCGCCTCATCCTCTCAATCTTCCTGGGTAAGTCAGGGCGAGGAGGAGGGACGAGCGGCCCGGTGCCACGAGGGAGGGAGAGAGAGAGAGAGAGAGGTCGAGCCTGCCCCGGCGCCCCCCTCCCGCTCGGGATACCTAAAAAGCCCCGCGTCGCCTTGCCCTTTCGGGGTCAGATGGAGGCAGGGGTCTCGGCGGGAGGGCGGCTCCTGTGACACCGGATCCCGGGGGAGAGCTGGGCTATCCTTCATGCCTGCTCTGACAGATGACCTGCCTGTACGTCCCTTTTTTGCCTTTATGGCCGCCGTCCTCGTTGCCTGACAGATATCTGGCGTCGACCCCAGGTTGTCCTAAATCTCTGGAGCAGCAAACTCTTCCGAATGACAGCCTGCCGAGGAAGGGGTGGCGGGGCTCCCGTTTCTCTCAGGTGGCTGGGTAGCGCAGGGAACCGGATAAACGAGCAGCCTTGCATGACAAGTCGCGCCTGCCTGCCTGACTCTTTTCCTTTATTATATTCCCGCAAGGGGTGTCTGCCAAAAAAGTGCGGAGAGAGGCTTTTCAAGGGTTAACGACTCTTTTCCCTGTTTATCCGAGCTATTAAGTAGGAAAGGAATTGACTACTTCTCTAGGTCTGTGGTGGTAGTCCACTGGATGCGGATGTCCCATGAAAATTGAGAATAAGGGGGGGAAAAAAATCAGTAAAAGGGAAAAGAGCAAAGCTATTCTGCAAGGAAAGGCAACTTTTCCACTCCCGGTTTCTGCTCAGGCGGTTCTTGAGAATACCTGAGCCTTTCTATCCGCCTTTTCCATCAGTCGTTAACAGCTGGCAGTAGAAGCTGGAATGAGGAATTGTTTTTTTTGTTAGGAGATGGTTAAGTATGTGAAATGAACATGAATCATTAACTCAAGACTTGGCAAAACTTTAAAATATTATGGCTTTGTAGATGTTGGAGCGGTGCATATTTACGTAAAAGATTATGACAGCTTATGTTCTGTTTCAATTTGTTAATCTAAATTGTGAGAATGAACCCTAGGTCTGAGAATCTGAAAATACCTCTAATGTTGAAACATGAGGAGGTGGTAATTATAGTTCCAGATGGAACAACTACTGCTATATTGTGTTCTTACAAAACAGATAGGAATTGTACTTCTTATGAATGCTTGCACTAATAAGAAATATAGGTATCACTTGCTTATCTTAATTACCATTCAACCCTACAAGTTATCCTTTTATATGTTTTGTTCTAAGTTGACAGCAGCAACTCTTAACCTTTCTGGGTTCAGTGGAAAATTCTCATTTTCTACAGAGAAAGCCATATTATTAATTGCAAACATGAGAATGTATTCCAGAGGACATTAAATCACATTGATTCTAAGCTCAGTGACGTGGCATATAAATTTTGTTTTATCACTGAAAGTGTATTCCAGTTAATGTTACCATTCAGTTGATAGATATTGTATATAGACATGGATACAGAACACTATGTCTTCATTGATCATCTTATGCACCTATTGTTTCTCCATTCTAGTTCACACGTCCATAAACGTCAAAGATCTGTGTAGTTACTTTGTAGAAGAGTGTAGGAACTCGGATCATAATTGAATCCTTTTTTGGAAAACCTGATTTTTTTGGTTCATTACTGTGCTGCTTTCTCAGCTGAAAAGCAATATAACTTTTGAGACCAGATATTGACAAAATCCAGCTCATCTTGCCAATGGAATGCTGTCCATTTTAGCTATATAATTCTTTTTTTTCCCATTCCTGATAGTCAAGAGTACCCTGAAGAGCAATTTAAGAACCACTTGTATTGATATATAAAGGTGGAATGCAGTTGTTTATAGGTAAGATCTCAGCATCTTACTTCATCTCAAAGTTCCAAAAGCTATTTGGTTTCAACAGTAAGTTGGAATCAGTAGTAATTAACTCTATCTCTTATAGAAATCTTGGCCTTTCCATCAGGGAGTTCTCTCTCCTATACTTAAAACTACTTAGTTGTTTCTCCAGCTTCTCTCTCTTGTAATCTCTGTTAATCTCAGAGTAGAATGGCTTCAATTTAATATATTTCTGCCAGTTTTTGAAGATCAAGTAACATGCTTGGATGTACATCCAAGGATGTACTTGTGATTACATTCACTCTATCCATCAACCATTCCAAGGGCTTGAATGTTGAGGAGCTCATTGTTGCTACACCCTCTTCCATACTTCTGTGTGTTCCTGTATCTCAGTGGGTGGTTACTTTAAGACAACACCAAGATGATTTGCATTGTGTTGGGAGTATTGCAGATTTGTAGATATTTTCTCCTTTCAGGTGTGTTCTTAATTAAGGTTGCCAAGGCATTGTGTAAGATCTTCAAAGCAGCCATGTTTGGAACATGTATTCAGCAGCGTGGCTTGTCAAGATTCCTCAAGATTACATGGAATAGAAGTTTTTCCTTTTCACATTAGCTTTCACATTGCTTAATTACTTCCCAAATTTCCTCTGGTAGCTTTTAAAGCACTAATTTAATATAAATAAAAGACATATCTGATGTATGTTCTGTTCTATTATTCTACCTATCATGTCAGTTGTCAAATAGTGTTAACATTCAGGTTTTGGGAGTTCTTTAGCTTGTATATATTTCCTTGTTGGAATAGTAATATTGCTGTACCATTTGATGCTGAACTGAAAAAGTTTACTATATTGCTATCAACTCTTACTGGTGCCATCAGAACTCACTTTTGTTTTGAAATCTGTTCCATATCCTGTTTCTGAGAGAGAGAGAAAACATTCTGTAGTCCAACCTCCAAGTCAGGATCTCACATCATGCAATTCAGTCCTGCCTCCTGTGATTGGCAGCAATATGATTCCTTAAAGCCCATGTCACACCGCCCAATGGATGCAAAAAGGACACAGCGGACGAGCAAAATGTTCCATCCGTTGTTATC
>BHFT01014765.1:0-11427 GCA_004320025.1 Laticauda laticaudata | reverse complement strand
CATGAGCTGTAAGCCATAATCATCTCAATTATGACACATCACAGCTTGAACTATCTTGCTTTGCATGTAATGAATCTGTCTCATATATTAGGTTCACCTTTTAAGTTGCATTACTGAAATAAATGAACTTTTGCACAATATTCTATTTTTCTGAGTTTCACCTGTAAGTTAACAGAAGATAGTTTAGATTCACATAGGACACAGTGCTCAGAAGACCTCAGAGAAACAAGGGGAAGTCTTAACACATCTAGGAAGAAGGAGATTGGAAATGGAGGTGATAGATGGCAGGTTAGATACACTTAGACAGCTCTAGAGTTTGTTGAAGATCGCATGTTAGTTTTAATCTGGAGAAGGGATGGCTTGTGATCCTAAAATGAAGGCCAATTCATCTTACTAAAATGGAAATTGCCAATAAATTCTACAACCTCTTTTCTGAACACCACATAGAGTAATTTTACTATGTAACCACACAGTGAGATGCAAACATACTCAAATACACACATATCTTAAATTCAAATAAAAACTTGCATAATAATATGCATGCTTGGAATGGCTTCAAGCTAAATATTAGCTGAATAAAACCCTATTGTTTCCTGTACTTTTTTTACAGGATGGGGAAGAACTACTCTGTGGAATGTAAAGTGATTAAGGGGATATAAAGCTTTTGCAGAGTTGGAAACTGGAAACTGGGAAACCAAAACTGTTTTTCACTCTCTTTTGAGATAAAAGAAAAAAAGCTGGAATACTGTGTGGTACTGTCAGTTTGAATTCCTTTTAATAAATTTAAAATCTGGGAATGGTTGAAATTCTGGGGATGTCACTATTTTGCCTATGTGCATGTATAAATTTATTTCTGTATGCTTAGAACTCCCTACATATTGCCGATGGGATATGAATGAACATGGGCTAAATGAAAAACAGCTCAACTATTGTATTAATATGGAGTCTTCTTTAATAGTGATCTATCTGCCTTTCCCATTTCATAACCTTTCCCCCTTTTCTTGCCTGAACAGAGTTAGCCAGAAAACTGGTATCTATCTGTAGGGGTGTGTATGTACATGTGTGCACATTTGCTTATGTGCACACACATATGTGTGCATACATGCAAGCAGAAGTGCAATTTCCCTGCTTGTGGGTAATAACATCTATTTGCTGACCTTCTGCATTTTCTCACATCTTCTTCTATCCTTCTATACTATAAAGATACTATAAAGTATCTTTTAAGTGGAAAATAGTCCATAAATGAAGTCCATTTAACTGACAATAAAGTAAATAGTCTTGGGTCTTGTTCAGTGGTACAATCCTCCTATCTTTCAATAGTTGTCTGAAAGCAGTTTCAACCAAAAATGCATCACTTTCCTTCTGCTATTTCTGCAATGAGCTGACGTTAGGTTGGATTTGAAGACTTATAGTCCAAGAAGTTACTGCATAAAAATAAGTCCAATTATCTTCACCTTAGGGAGTCGTGAGTTGCAGAGGCCTGCAATGGACTTGCAGGCAGCTATTTCTGACAGGAATCATTCAGCACTCCAGAATGACATGTCAGAGAATTCAGTGACCATTCAATTGATTTTAAAAAAATGGACCCTAAAGATGGACTGGCACAGTTTACTAAAAAGGCATACAAAATACCAAAGTTTATCAGGTGAACCTTCAGCATCATAAGAAAATTTCAGAGGCTTTTGTGTTTTATTCTTTTGGGGAATGAAGGTACTAAATATATAGCAGGTTGTCAAAGAAATATGCTGATGGATACTTTAGAATCATCAATTATTTTTATCACATTAATTATGGATTTGTGCTACTCTCAGTCATATTAAGCACATCTTCAATCAGAGAAAATGTTCAGGGATTTATTTGCCCCTTTTATACAGAAACAAAAATATCTGACAGAAAAAAAGTGTTCCATCCGAAAAGAGGCGCGTGAGACCGGGTTCCAAAGAACAACTCTTTATTTCAAACCACTAGGTAAAGAAACGGAACATAGCCCAAGCCGCGGCAGCCCTTTATATAGCGGCTAGCCTGCCGGCTTGTGGCCAATGACAGTTATTTAATTCTTCCCGCTGTTTGGCGGCTTCCTGGATTGGTTCCTAGTGAACCAATCCATAAGTGGCCTTTTCGGCCAATCAGAATGAAGTACTTGGAACCTACCAAGTTCCATACAGAACAAAAAGGAACCTCAAATCTTACTGTTGCAAATTATTTGTATCCTGACTTTATTATTTTTACAAATAACTCCAGGTGGTAAACATATTCAACACTTCTTTCCCTCTCATCTTTTCCCCACAACAACCATTCTGTGAGGTATATTGGGCTTAGAGAGAGAGTGAGTGACTGGCCTAAAGTCACCCAGCTGGCTTTCATAAGGTGGGTCTTGAACTCAGGATCTGCCTCTTTCTAACCTGGTGCCTTAACCCCAAACTGGCCCAGGACTAAATTACAGCTAGCCCTCAGGTTACAACTTCAATTGAGACCAAGATTTATCTTGCTCCGAGAGACATTTTTTAAATGAATTTTGCTCCATTTTACAATCTTTCTTGCCATGGCTGTTAAGTGAATCACTGTAGTTGTTAACTTAGAAACACAATTGTTAATTTGACAAAAGGTGATCACATGACCCTGGGACATTGCAACCATCATAAATATGAACTAGTTGCCAAACATCTGAATTTTGATCATGTGACCACGGGGATGCTGCAATGGTTGTGTGAAAAATGGTCATAGATCACTTTTTTTCCAATGCCATTGTAACTTCGAACAGTCACTAAATGAAGTGTTGTAAGTCAAAGACCACCTGTATCAGTAAAGCAATAAGAAAGAATATTTGGTTTTCTGATTCTCTTATCAGTTCTGTTCCACATCAATAGAAGGATATATCTATATTGTAGTATAAGCAGCTTCTGAATGTGAATTCAGAATAGGTTTCAGAATAGGTCTTTTAAACTCCTGTTGTTCAAATGCATGAATGCATGCTGTGTGTGCATATAAAACAGATATATTGCAATGCTTGAATATTGTTTATTTCAAACTCTTAGTATGTGCTTTATGTTGGAAATGAGAACTCTCACTAAGGAAGCATATTTTTCTGTCTTTTAAATGAAAGATGTATTGCAACCCCCAATCTTTCTACATAACTCATCTTATTTCTGAGGCTTACATGGAAAGCTCCTTTAAATATTTCTTGTTGCTTAGTCCTTTAGATTATTTTCAACGGAAATTTCTAAAACCCTTTACCAAAGTAAGTGAAATGGGACCCACCAAGATTGGCTGCCTTTATTCTTCACAGATATGTTGACAGAAACCAGTCCTACTGGAATTATACAAAGTAATGAAGCATGTGCTAGTAGGCTGACTATCACAATTACAGGCATGGATATGTGTGAAATTATTCAAAATATTTCAGCATCCTATGAATAAATATGAAGCACTGGCAGCAGATACTGGTGATTATGTGAATACTAGGAACTGCCTTTCAACTCGAGCCAAATCGGAATAGGTTATAGGTGTACTGCCTTTGCCTTTATGATACCCAAAGTATAATCAAGATGGACAGACTTTTCTTATTTCTTTTACAAGCCCCTTGTTTCTAATTTAAGGTCACAGCCAGAAGGCAACATTACTATATGTTGAATAATGTTTCTAAATGGGAAGAAGCAAGTGTCTGCAGCTCTAGGATAATAAATAAAAATTGGCAAAATTCTGAGTTTGAGAGAGTGTTGATTTACAATAATAGCAAAAATTTTTCTCTTAAGGTAGCCATTAAATCAAGAATTATCTTGTTCATTCCAATTATCAGTGCTTGCTGACCAGATCACTGTTGAAGTCTAGAAAGTTCTCAAGGTTCTTAGCCAACCAAATCAGCAAAAATACCATGAGGGAATTCTGCAAAAGAGCCCACAGGTTTAGATGATGTTTGCACTAACTCCAACATTTCTGCCCAGTTCTGCCCCATATAGGAGGGCAAATATATGTAGCACTGAGTTGTTACACTTTCCAAAAGAGAG
Organism: Laticauda laticaudata; assembly: GCA_004320025.1. Taxonomy (NCBI): domain Eukaryota; kingdom Metazoa; phylum Chordata; class Lepidosauria; order Squamata; family Elapidae; genus Laticauda; species Laticauda laticaudata. The sequence continues at coordinate 7,423 of BHFT01014765.1, read as the reverse complement.
CTTATTTGAGTCCAACGGGTTTCTGCTGAGTTATGACAGTATGAAGAACACACTGGAGGGGAAGGAAATAGTGTACTTATACAGGGTTCTAATAATTTTGCACCATTGAATTCCACAATAGGCTCAGACCTCAGCAGCTTTTATTTGCATTTTGAGATATACTGCTTTGCAAAAATTGCTTTGAATGGAAATTGTGTTCCTTGCAGCTGAGTTATTTTTGAAGTTGATCTGAACATTTCTGTTAGTGCAAAATGCAACTTCCTGAATGTATCTGGGTGGGAGAAATGTAACATATGCATTAAAAGGCTTAACACAGTGGGGATTCAAATTATTTGAAGGTCTACCTTCAGCCTAACCATTTAACATCAGGAACAGGATGCTTTTTGAAATACCAGATTTTAAAAAATCATAAATAGTTATTTATTCATGTAACCCTTTCCTTAAAGGATTAATTATGAAATCTTATATGTTTACATATGTGTTTAAGTTGGTTGATAGAATAGAATAGAATAGTGTAGAGTAGAGTAGAGTAGAGTAGAGTAGAGTAGAGTAGAGTTGAGTAGAGTAGAGTAGAATAGAGTAGAGTAGAGCGTGGAGTAGAGTAGAGTGGAGTGGAGTGGAATGGAATGGAATGGAACACTTTATTGGCCATGTGTGTTTGGACACACAAGGAATTTGTCTTGGTGTAAATACTCTCAGTATACATAAAAGAAAAGATAAAAGGAAACAGTCAGTATAAATCGTAAGGATACAGGCGACAAAGTTACAGTCATACAATCACAAGTGGGAGGGGATGGATGATAAGGAGTGATGAGAGGATTAATAGTAATAGTAGTGCAGATTTTGTAAATGGTTAGACAGTGTTGAGGGAATTATTTGTTTAGCAGAGTGATGGCTTTCGGAGAAAAAATGTTCTGCGTCTAGTTGTTCTGTGTGCAATGCTCTATAGTGTCATTTTGAGGGAAGGAGTTGAAACAGTTTATGTCCAGGACGTGAGGGGTCTGTAAATATTTTCACAGCCTTCTTTTTGACACCTGCAGGTTCTCGATTGAAGGGAGGTTGGTAGTAATAGTTTTTTCTGCAGTCTTTATTATTCTCTGAAGTCTGTGTTTGTCCTGTTGAGTTGCAGAACCAAACCAAACAGTTATAGAGGTAGAGATGACAAACTCAATCATTCCTCTGTAGAACTGGATCAACAGCTCCTTGGGCAGTTTGTGCTTCCTGAGTTGGTGCAGAAAGAACATTCTTTGTTGTGCTTTTTTGATTATGCTTTTGATGTTAGGTGTCCATTTTAGGTCATGTGATATAGTAGAACCTAGAAATTGAAAGGTTTCTACTGTTGATACAGTGTTGTCTAGTATTGTCAGAAGTGGTAGTATGGGAAGGTATCTTCTAAAGTCTACCACCATTTCTACGGTTTTGAGTGTATTCAGTTCTACGGTTTTCAGTGTGTTGATTGATTAACACTTAGTTTTATTAAGCTTGCTGTGATGTAGAGGTTGAGGCTGAGGGTGATGGTGATGGTGACAACATGGGATTTTGGTTTTCTAAGTTGCATTGATAGAATTTTCTTCTAAAAGACATCCTACAAATCAGACGGAGAAGTACTATAGGTGGACCTGTCTTCAGGGCTTTCTTTCATTGAAGAAAACAAGATTTTATATATATTAATAGCTTTATATCAACAAAAGGCACCTGTTCTCCAGAAAGGTGCCTAAATGTTACTAGACTGTACTTTCTGCCTTGGCCTACCATCCTGCACTCACTTGGAAGCTACTTCTGACTTAGGACTTTCTACACTAGCATGTGATATGATGTGAAAAGCCAGAGTTAGAGGAAAATACTCTTCCAGTTGGCACATAGTGTTTGTTTTAAGACATAGCACCCATTTTATTTTATTCATTTATATGTATATAGCTGCATCTCTTGCCAACAAAATGCATATGATCCACATGTCTACTGCATTACAGAAATGTCCTCACTAACAGAAATTTAAAAAGTGCCTTGAAAGTTTTGAAAGATACTTTCCTCAAAGCTTAGTTTGGAGATCAGCATTTTATGGACAGCAGACCTAAGCAGAAAATTATTTTCATAGCTCTTATAAAGATTTATCCGTGATAATGGACAAAAGTGTTCAAACAGCATTAGGAAAACATTCTGACATGTAATCATTGTGCACATAGCATTTTTCACTTTGCCATCATTTAAAGATGCCACTACAATGCCATCAAATAAATCATTGGCACAAGGAATATGTATTTATTCATTTATTTCACAGGAGTGCATGATGTCTTCGTGCTTAGTCCAAACCCAACCAATGGTATTACACTTCAATGCAATAATGATTAAAGCATAATAACTTCATATACCCCGAAAACACAAAAATATAATAAATAAAAAATAATAATCCAGTCATGTAATGCTAAAGAAAACCTATTCATAATAATATCATCACACTGCAGAGGGTATCCAACTGTCAGTCTTCCTCAAAGATGGTGAGTCGAGGAGGACCCTCAAGGTATGAACCAGTTAAGTATAGGGGAGTGCCTGCTCATGAAAAAATAATTATAGATTCAACTCTGTGGAATTCAATTGATTTAGAACTCTGTATGGATAATTCTTGGCACCAGCTCATTTATTTATTCATTTGTTTTAGATGGCACTTGACTCCAGACCTACTGTAGATGGCTGGCTCATAATTCAATGAACAAGACAAAAATAGAGCATACTGTAAACAAAAGAATATTTTTTTTTTCAAAAAAAACAAACAAGGTGACAAAACTGGCCAATATCAGAGAGAGAGAGAGAGAGAGAGAGAGAGAGAGAGAGAGAGAGAGAGAGAGAGAGAGAGAGAGAGAGAGAGAGAGAAACTACACAAACAAAGAGCTTTAGTCACCGATTGCAATAGCAATAGCACTTAGATTTATATACCACTTCATAGTGCTTTGTACCACTCTCTAAGTGGTTTACAACAGAATCAGCATATTGCCTCTAACAATCTGGTTTCTCATTTTACTGACTTGAGTCCCTCAGGATTGAACTGCTGGCAATGAGAATGCAGAGCTAGCCTGCAACACTGTATTGTAACCATGGTGCCACTACAGCTCCTCAAGACCTGGGAGAACAGTTAGGTATCTAAGGCCTTCCCAAATGCCATAAGGAAAGAACCTCCTAGATCTCAAGGGAACCTCATTCCAGAGGGCAGGAATTCAGCATCATGAATATCTGTGCCTTGTACTGAAATACTGATTTCATTTTTTCCCCTTGCCCCTATTACTTTTTGGAGAACATCCCATATTTGCTCCTTCCAGGACAACATCTTTTTGGAGAACATCCCATATTTGCTACTTCCAGGATTGTCTTATGCTTCAGTCTTATGCTATTGAAGTTCCCATGCAAAATCAGCATCACCATGAGGCTGCTTAACATGAAACAATTTTTATTTTATTTATTTATTTTGTCAAGCAATTATAAGATAGCAGGCATAAGTATGAACATAGTTATGAATACATGAAATGGATACATATAAGAAAAATAAAAAGAAACAATGGACAGGGATGGTAGGCACGTTTGTGTGCTTATGCACGCCCCCTACAGACCTCTTAGAAAAGGGGTGAGGTCAATAGTAGACAGTCTAAAGTTAAAGTTTTTGGGGTTTGGGGAAGAAACCACAGATTCAGGTAGAGTATTCCAGACATTGTTTAAAGCTGAAGTATTCATTGACAGGTAGGACATTGCAATGTATAATTTTATATGCTATACTTAGATCGGACCGAAGGCAGCGTAGTTATAGGTTTTCTCGGTCTAGAATTTCAAGTCTGGTGGCATAAGGTATTCTGCAACAAGTAGAGGAGTGAAGAACACTTCTTGTGAAATATTTCTGGACTTTTATATATGATACCTTGGATAAGTATAAAAACATCCCCCAAAACATACAAAAAGTGTTGACATCCTAATAACAGGCACCCTTTGGTGAATGATAGAAAACAGGATTGTGTAGAACACTGTTACTTTAAATGGAATCAATAAGAAAACACAGCATGATTCATTTTGGATTTTGATGTTTTCAACTTGTCTTTGTGGATGTGGTTCTCCATCTGTTCATGCAATTGTCTGGAAGTTCAATTGCATAGAGAAAGTTTTTACTTTTACTCAGTGTTTACTGGAAACAGTTGCAGCCCTGTATTGAACTGGACATTTGTTCAATTATATGTAGGATCCTGAAGTGTATCTTTATAATTTATGGCTTTCTTTCTGAAGTTAAAATTTTACTGCAACAGGCAGGAAAAAAGGTATTCTTCAGACAAAAGGTCTCTGCAAGGGAGAGTTACATAGGAAGCAGGTGATATGAAAGGACAGTGTAGAGTTGTAATTGCAGGAATGTTCCAATCTCGGATGGCAAACCTCAGATAAAGAATGTTTCCAAGCAAATATAANCGGATGGCAAACCTCAGATAAAGAATGTTTCCAAGCAAATATAACTCAGGCAAACAAAGTCACTAATCTATGGATAAAGGAGGATTAAAGAGGGGAAGTAAACATATGTTAGACTTTAATTAGAGATAATTAATTGTACAGATTATTGTACTGAACAGTAACCAAAGTTAAGCAGTAACCAAAGTTAACCAATGATGGAGGATAACTAAAAATATATATAAATGCAAGACTATACTCCAATAAAGATCATTATGATTCAGTTGTTCATGATCAAACAACTCGACTACCTCGTCATTACAACAGGGCAGTAGTTACACAAAATTGTATCTTTTTTTTTTAACCTAATAAGAAATGGCATCCATGAAACAACAGAATTTGTCTTTTCAGATTAAAGGAGCAATCATTGCATGACTCTAACTTCTGCTTTTATTGGGTAATTTCTGCTCAGGCAAGAGATTGAACATTGTAATATTTCTCAGTTTCAGCAGTTTTTGAATGATGTGGATTATTGACCTCCATTTCATTATGGCTTCATGGCATGTTTATAGACAGAGACAGGTTTTACTGTGGTTGTTCTACTCTAGGAAATAAACTGCTGTTGATTCCATTGAACTTCTATGTAATGTCTGATGTCATTAATCATAGTTACTTTCTGGATCACCATCCATCCATCCAAGTTCCTCAGAATAGCATTGTGAAATGTGTTCCTTAAGACCATGTCACACTGCACCAACGGATGCAAAGAGGATGTAAAATGGACAAAAAAGCTTGCCATCCGTTGGAAAACGTTGGAATGTCACTTCATGCCTCGTTTTTGCTCCCTCTCTATCGTCAGCATCCATTATTGCATTGTTTCATCCGCCTCCAAAATGAATCCAGTTTAGTCGGTTCTGCATCCGCGTACGCAATCGCTGTACGCATCCGTCTACGCATCCGCTATATCCGCTAGGCATCCGCTGCGCAGTCCGGCAACTGCCATCCGCGCAAGCTTAAAACCCGGACCGCAGGGAGAAGGCGGAACGGATGGCAGAATGGAAGCAGAACGAGATGCTTCAGGTATATGGCAATGCAGCAATGGAAAAGCAAAGGTCTTAAACGGAAAAAACGTTCCGCAGAGCTCACTATCTCTGAGGATATTAAAGGGATGTCGACAGGATGGCCTCAGAGGATGCCTAGAAGGATTGCAAAGGGACACCGCAATTATGACTGCCCGTATAAAAAAGAGATGACTAGGAGACAACCTTCACCTGCCACATCACTTGCAGCACCAGGCCAGCCCAGCTGTGGCAGACAATACATGCAGCGCCTTTCATTCTGCCTCGTCCTCCTTCCACAGCATTCCAGGTCACTGTCCACCGTGGATGTGACAAAATTCCTTTCGGCCAGCCAACATCCTTCCGTGCAACAACAGACGAAACGCATTCTACAAGTCTCTGTGAACAGTACTACGGAAGAAAAGGAGGCACCCCACAAAAAAGGTCTGGCTCCGAAGGCATGGTTTCGCAGCTATAGCAGCACGGCTTACGGTACTTTACGACAAGCTGGATGGATGGAAGAAAGCTCAGAGAGCAAGACACGTCGGGCGTATCCAGAACTTCATGGAAGGATGCCGTCGAGCCATGTTTGACGAAGTTGTCGCCAGCGGCTGACACCCAGGTTGACAAAGACAAACACCAACTTTCCCGCAATCCAGCCTGGAACCTGGCGCTGCAAGGATGTACACAACTCACTCTCTTGCTCCTTTTCCTCGGCCTCAAGGGGAAACCACCTCTACAGGAGCAGTGCAGTGACAGGGCCTGGAGAGGCTGCCACCACCCAAGCACCATCAGTCATTTCGTTGTCAGAGGGAGTTGGTGTGAGGGCCATTAGTCGGAAGAATACAAGGAGGAAAGCATCTCGTACCAGGTGCCCCCTCCATGAAGAATGATGGAGGAAAGTTGGCAGAGCAGTTAGGTACAGAAGTGGAACATTCCCCACATGTTTACGGAGCCATCGATGGCAAGCACAGTGCGTTTGCTGCAAAGATCCCAGCCACTAAGGCCGTCACTGTGTACAACTTACAAAGGGCTTACTTCAGCATCATCTACATTGCCCCATGGGTCGATGCTTGAGCTACAATTCTATGTAATGGAATGTTCAGGCAACTGGCTCAATTCAGATGCCCAGGTATTACAACGACCGTTCACCTCCAAAGAGGGCTGGAAAGCAACTCATGGTGGGTTCCAGATGCAGACCCGCTGCCTCACGACACGACAAGATGTGCCTACTTCTCATGGGGGATGACCTTCTCCTTCACAAGCCTACCTCATGAAGCTCCTACACTCCAAATACCTAGCCGTCGAAAGCAGAGAGAGGATCTTACTACAGCTGTCCAGTATCCGCTCCAAATTATGCAAATTTTTGCCCTTTCTAGCGCGGATAATAACGGATGTAACATTTTTCTCTTCCGTTGTGTCCTTTTTGCATCCGTTGGGCAGTGTGACACGGCCTTTACCAATGAAAACCGGTATGGTGTCTCACCTATATGGGTGAACTGATACAAGCAATATTTGTCTTGTGAGCATTAACCGTATGATGTGTAGACAGACTTTGAAAATATTCAGAAAATGTAGCTGTTCAGAATACTGAAGGCAGACTATTAATTATATGGAACTGTTTTTCTATAAGAGCTAATTTGGTGCAGTGATTAAGACCATAGATGAGAACCTAGGAAACCCTGATTTCTAGCCCCACTTTAGGCACAATGCCATTGGGTCATTCTCTCATTCCCTAGAAAGAAGATAGTGGCAAAACACTTCTGAAATTTATTTTTATTTATGTTTTTATTTTTCCATTAAATGTACATGCTGCCAATATCCCCAATATAGCACTCCAAGTGACTGAAAATTTTGCCAGGCAGTCACTAGGTATCAACACTGAAATGAAGGCAGAAAAAAATGTTTTCCTGTAGAATGCAAGAGTAGAATATATATATATATATATATAT
>BHFT01014764.1:37929-117717 GCA_004320025.1 Laticauda laticaudata | reverse complement strand
GCAGTGAGTACATCGCGTTTTCCAACGGATGGCAAGCTTTTTTGTCCGTTTTACATCCTCTTTGCATCCGTTGGTTGGGTGTGACATGGGCTTAAGCATGGTGAAGTTTTCTTTGTAGACACTGGGATAGAAATGTTTGCATGCAAAGCATATGCCCTGTTACTATTATGTGATTCTTCAAAGAATCATCGAATCATCATCTTCATTGGAAGCCCCAAACCTCAGGCAGTCTGAGTAGACTAGATTATAATAATGTGATGATTTTGCTCTTTTAATGTTAACATTGAACTGTAGCAAAAATAGTATTTTGATTGTTTGCAGTGCTATTTGGAAGTAAGTATAACCTGAAGGGATATGGTCGCAACATTTATTGATAAATAGAAAGCAATAATGAAAGTGCAGTGGATAAAATTGTTGCATTTTGGAATCAGAAAAAAACATCCTGTCTCAATTGTTATCTTCCCCTAGCTTTTGTTCATTTCCCCAGGAATAATTCATTTGGATGCAGCTTTCATGGAAGAAACTTTCAAACAGTTTGGACCTGTTGCTAATAATTACAAACCTGTTGCTCAATTTCTACAATTGTTTATAGGGCAAAACATCTAAATAAATAAAAGGTGTGTAGAACAAAAAGGTTAAAAAAATAATGAAAGCAAAATAGCATCAGCAGAGATAAGCAGATTTAAATTAGAAAGCTGAAAAATAAGAATGTATCTCTAAACACACATGTATTGAACAAATAATACAGCTTAAAATAGATGTCTGAAGAAAACATCCTATATTGGAATATCATAATCCATGGTTTCTGCCTATCAGTTTTGTTGGCAGAGAACTAGGGGAAAAGCATATTGCAAAGTTTTTAATGCACAAAAGTTGCATTAAAATGTAGTTGCATTTGTAGTTGCATTAACTACATGAAAATTCAAGGTGGACTATTATTTTTACCTGAGTCTAGACAATATGTAATGTTTTGATTGACAGTCTGACAAAGTTTACAGGTTTCCATTTTAATGCCATTCCACATTAGCAGTTTTTAAAGGAATCTGTATAATTTTGGATTCTGAAAATCAGCATCTTTCTTTTGAAATTCTTTGCTTCTCTGGTACAAAACTTTGCTTCTCTGGTACAAAGAACCAGAAAGAACTTTTCTCTGGGGACAAAACTTTTGGAGGTATATAAGACAGCATATGTGATGATCTTGCAAAAGATATGAGCATCGCAATTCACACCATAATGTACAGAATGGTTGTGTGAACTTGGTCCTTAAAAATACACATTTACCATTAGAATTGCTGATTTATTTGAAAAGGGGTTATGTATTTTCTAAGCCTAGCATTGTTCTGAGAAGCAAAAGAAAGTGGTAAACACACATGTGCAAATACATTGCACAGTATGCATTTGTTTTATCCCAGTGCTGCCTTGGGAATTGCATCTTAGATTTATAATCTTCATAAATGTATTTAAGCCAGAGGTGTAAACAAACAAATGCAAATCACAGGCAATGGATTGCTGTGTTTCTTTTTCTTTCATTGCATTTTATCACACATTTCATTTCCTACATACATGTTCCCTTGTAATAGAGCTATTTTAATAATGCTGTGGAAATCTTTGCAACCTGATGAGTTTAACGATTCCCTCAAAAAACCATTAAACCTGATATATGGCAGCTTATAAGTAATATAGATTTGAGCCTTTGAAATTATTTGGAAATTTTTTGGAATGAATTCTGCAAAGGCTGTATCTCCTTAAATTTCAAAATTAACGACAAATTGAAAGTGTCCTTTTGCAGGATTTTTGTAAGTGAGAAAGATGTTTGCAGTAGTTACATATTTATTAATGAGCATTAATATAATTATGTATGCATGTCTGTATAAGACGTATATTCAGGAAGCTTGAGATGGGCATCTAGATTTTGGGGCAGAAGAGAGTGAAATCCCATTTATGATATTGCTTGTGTATTATATGGCAGCTGGGTTACCATATTTCCAGGATGACCTAGTCTAGTGGACAGAAAAACATATGACAGAATGTGGCATGTTTCATTTTAAAAGTTCAGTTTGTGAAACTGCATGTGTAACCTGGCCGAAGACAAAAAGCAGAAGTGAATTGAGGTGGCTTCTTCGCTTGCAGCTCATGCTGCCCTTGAGAAAGATAAAGTATTTTATAGACATATAAAATATTAGTACCCTAGGATAGATTTTATACAATATTTAATATCCCATTATAAAACAGGAAAATATTGTGATTAGAGAGACAAAATAACTGTCTTAATTGGGGACTATGTCTACTGAAGAAGTAATTTAGGAAATCCTTTTTCAGTTCCAATAGAAACTTTCCTGTAGCTATTTTAGAGTGAAATTTAAATTTATGCTACTTATTTTGAAACAGGAGCTTGGGCTATATTTGCTGAGATAAACTGCAACTCTATAAAGCTCTAGTTATCACATCAGTATAGAAGGCAGGAAAGAAAGTAAGGGGTTATACCTGTACTTTTCATTAGAGGGTCAAAGCAAACTTTACTATTTCCTGAATTCTGTTCCTCTTAATATTTGAAGTCACTCATAATGTTTGGATGATTATTTTCCCTGTTTTTAATCATCAGTTTAGGGAGATTTGGATACATAAAGCTTATTCTTTTCTATTTGGTTTACTATACATTTTCTGTTTGTCTCTAGTATAACCTTTGCAGATATTTTTCTTGTTATCTGTCAGGCTTACTGTCCTGTCTGAGTTTTAGGTTTTCTTAAGGTTCTCATGGGTTAAAATCACAGGGAAGACAAGGGATATTTTACCCAAGAGATGTATGTTCATGAGAAAAAGAGAAAAGGCTTGTTTTTAAAAAATGTATTATTATTTAACCTGAATTTTTAAACTTTCTTGGGTTTTTTGCCTGATTATGATGGAGTAATGCTTTTAATTCATTCATTGCAGTGTTGTACACTTAATGGTAGTTCCCTGTTTACTAGGATTTCTTGCTAATGGAAAGGATTGTTAATACCTACAAAGTATAGTTTTGTATAAAATTCATTTTGTGTGTGTTAGGAGGAGCAATTTGATGTCCCTGTTCTTGATATAGAAAGGGATCTTGATTAAGTAATATTATACCTATCTTAAGAACAAAAAAATGTCACAACAGTGAGAAGGTTTTTAGGTCAAGAATTATTTTACTAGCTAAATAATAGATGAAGCAAGGTGCAGAGAACAAAAAATGTCTGGATGTTGAAACCATGGGTCTGAATCAATTGGTCCTGACTTAAGGATGATATAGGAGAGGATATGTCTTTATTACAGGTTTTTTTTATTATTTTAGAGTCCTCTAAATGTGCTGGACTACAGTTCCAATCATCCTCAGCCACCATAAGGAAGACTGGTTACAGATGAAGGAAATTGTAGACCAACACATCTGGAGAATATTATGTTTGTGAAGGCTGCTTTTCCGAGTATCATATAGATTTCAACTCTTACTTTGGGTTATGGAGATTCAAACACTTAAATTGGGTGATTGGCAGTTTTTGAAAATGTAACATTTACAGGTTCCTTCCTTATTAGAAATTCACAGCTTTAATAACTGAATATTTTTCCAACTGTAAAAAAGGAAAAATATGTATCTAGTGGTGTTACAAGGCTTCTGTACTTGTCTCTATTTCAGTGAAAAACTTACAACCCAAAACATTGTTTCCAATTTTATACTATAACTTTACATCTTGGAGTAGAACTGTTACCATTATAAATACAGGGGCAGGGGTCAGTCAGAAAGGACTCAGATGCCCATACACTCAAAGAATGAGGAATAAAGAGGGTAAACTTGAAATCTATACATGAGGGCAGGTACATTGTTGCCATTAGTGAAGCTTGGGGGGATGAAACCGAGGCCTGGAATATACTACTAGAATGATTTAAATTGTTTAAAAAAAAAACATAAGAAGAGGTTGGACAGCCATTTGTCCAGAATGGTATAGGTCTCCTGCTCAAGCTTGGGTTGGACTAGAAGACTTCCAGCGTTCTCTCCAACCCTGTTATTTTGTGTTCTATGACTCATATTATGTTCATTTAAGACCTCACCGGTTTCTATTCCATAAATGGATCTTAGCTGCACTTTAGCACCCTCTGTTGCTTCTTCTGACTCTTATTTCTGAAAACTGATAACAGAGTTGTAAACCATACTGATAAACATGATGATAAACACTTGAATGGTTTATTGAATTGGCCTCTCTCATATTTTTTTAATCTCAATGGTCTTTCTAAAAATATAATCCCCAAATTTTGTAAAGTCAGTTTACTCATTTTACAGGCTTCTGTTCCCCTAAAACTATCGCTGTTGGCTAACAAAAAACCTATGTCTTGTACAGAAGTTCAGAAAATAAGAATGTATATAATTTAATTTTATGAAATACAGATGCACTGTATTGATTTCACTTGTTTTCTCTCTTTAGGATACCCCTTTGCCTTGTTCCAACGCTACTTCCTTTTCCAGAAAAGTGACTACCTCATCCACATCTATAATACAATAATGGGACTTTCACTTGCCTACTTCAACTTTGGTAAGAGAGCTAGAAGAAGTGTATCCTACTAGTGAGCACTGAGAAGGTCACTGGGAGGGTGTGCAGTGCTGCTTGTCTATAAGGTGTTTGTAATCACTTCTATTTATTTTCTTAGGGCCACAATTCTGTCACTCTCTCATATGTGTCTTCGTACAGTTTCTCATCTTGAGGCTCATGGGTCGCACAGTCACTGCCATTGCCACTACCTTCTGCTTTCAGATGGTAAACATTTATTTATTTAAATTTACTAGCCACCCAACTCCAATGAACATACTTCCTCCCTTCATGCTTTTCGATGGAATTCTGATTTTGTCTGGGTCTGATGGGTTCAGCAAGTACTGTGAGGAAATTTCAGGCAAGAAAAATAGAATCTATGCAATAGCATGTGATTTTAGCTAATGTTTTTCAGACATATTTGATGGCTGGCTATTATTTCACGGCCACAGAGCACTATGACATCAAATGGACCATGCCACATTGTGTCTTGACTCTAAAGATGATTGGTAAGTAATTCCATTCCATGTAGTTCCTGACCTATGCAGTTCCATTTGGTCCCTTTAGATTTAGTCTTGTGGTTTAAATTTATTGTCTTGGAGATCCCAGAGTTCTTGTTGATTGACAACTCACACCAAGGTGTTTCTTAGCTGAGCTGAGACTAGATCTGTATCAGTTCTATATTGGTGCCCCCAAAGTGTTCAATTTCTTGCTTGATCATGTATATTTTTTGTAGGTTTGGTTTTTGATTACTATGAAGGCAGGAAGGAAGAGGTAAGTAGTACCAGTTTTTTTCCCTCCATTATTCTTTCATCATGAATTGGAATCATAAGAAAAATCAGAAACAATTATTTGACTCATACCAGATCACCTGTGATTATAAAAACATCCCCAGAATATTCTTTATGGGATAGAAATCATCATATATTTAGACTGAGACTTCAAAATGAAATGTAGATACTTAATGGATATCCACAATGAAGGAGAAAGAGATCTTGCAGTAATTGAAGTCCAGATAGCTGTCAAGCTGGTAAGCAGGCTTAAATCTCTTTAGATACAAATGGAGGGTCTAAAATTATGTGTTTATTAAGAGAGTAAAACTTACAATTGTTTTTATTGCATCATCTTCCAAAAAGACTCAAGTAGAAAGGAATATTCCTGCAACTCATAGATCTTACACAGTGGCACCCCCACTCCTTCATTTAAACAGTGCAAACTTTCTTTATCCCAAACATTTCTTTTTGCTTCCATTAAAATATGCATGAAAGATTAAAACAAACAAAAAAAAGAATATGGCATCATTGACAAGCTAGAAAAATAATTGTATTCCATTTAGATGAAGATTTACAAATAAGACCTAGGAGCCCCCTTATGGAACATTAGTGTTGGTTCACCAACTCTTCTGCTTTAAAGACAATATTATTACCACTGACTTTTTAAAAAATCAAAGTGAAAGCTTCCATGGTAGAGGCTAACAACATTTATTTGAATAGTTATAAGCATTCAATGCATTAAACTAAAAGTAAAGAAAGGAGAGATTTTTGTGTGCGAGTGTGGCTAAAAATGTTATTGTAGGACATTCATTCCTAGGTGGAAGTGAATGATCTCACAGGCCAGAGATGGTATTCAGCAGATTCTAACTAAATAGGTATTCAGCAGGGTCTGACCAGTTCTGGAGAACCGGTTGCGGAAATTTTGAGTAGTTCGGAGAACCGGCCAATACCACCTCTGACTGGAGATATTACATCATCCTTCCCCAACCACACCCACCAAGCCACGCCTGGTAGAAACTGGTAGTAAAAAATTTTGAATCCCACCACTGCCACAAGCGTGCAATTCAGATGTTTCTGAGAGAAAGTACAGAGTTATTTAAAATATAGCAAAGGTTCTTCATGGGAATGTTGGAAGCAAACATATTAAAATAAAGTCTCCATATTTAAAAAAAATATTATTTTATTTGTTTACTAGCCTATTTTGTTGCTTCACTCAAACTAACTGTACTGTCTGAATACAAATTCCAGCAGCTAAATTTCCCATTGATCCCATTCTATGCAATACACTCAGAGTTAAATGGGCAGTCCCTGAAGTCCTAAATTTGAAGATAATCGAATTGTTGCTGATTCTGCCAAAACCAAATTAAATTGTCATACTGTACTAACAGACATCAAATTCTATCAAAATAGGAAAATCACCAATACTTGAGACTACAGTACAAGTAGTCCTCGACTTAATGGCCATTTGAAGTTACAATGCCATTGAAAAAGTGACCAATAACCATTTTTCCCACTTACAGCTATTGTAGCCTCCCCATGTTCATGTGATCAAAATTCAGATGTTTGGCAGCTGACTCATAGTTAGCTGCCAGGTTGTAGTGTCCTGGATTCATGTGTTTTTGCAACTTTCTGACAAGCAAAGTCAATAAGGAAGCCAGATTCACTTAACAACTATGTAACTAATTTAACATCTACTGTGATTCACTTAACTGTGGCAAAAAAGATCATAAAATGGGGCAAAACTCACTTAACAAGAAAGCATTGTGGTCATAAATCAAGGATCACCTGCATGTTGCTTCAGAGTGATGGAAGTGGGCTTCTTCCAAATGTTGATCTTGAGAAACCAAAAACCTGAAATAGCAAACTCAGTGTTCAATCTAATGCTTTTTCTCCCTTTTCTGATTTTAACTGTTTAGCCTTGTTACATGTTTTTATAGTCCCAAGATTTTACAATTGTTTTTTAAATGACTGTTGGCTTGGTGAGGGTATTGTAGTTTGGATTTTTTATTTTGAATATTTTACAATGCTTAGATTAATTTTCTCTTGGCTTCTCTACAAGTCTCCTGATAAACACTACAAATAGCTGGCTTAAGAACGTAATGTAGAAAATTTGTGTGAGTTCTGTCTGCTGACATTCATAGGTTACTGGCAGTTTGACAATGGAAAGGTATCTTGTTTGTATAGGGCCGTGATGGGGAACCTATGGCACAAATGCCAGAAATGGCACGCAGAGCCATCTCTCCAGACACGCCAGCCATTGCCTATTGCTCTTTCAGGTTCTGGCATGTGCATGTGTGCTGGCCAGCTGGTCTTTGCATGTGCATGCATTCCAGAAACCAGAAGACCGGGTGGCTGGCACCCAGGTACGTGTCGGAAACTGGAGGCTCAGCTCTTCCAGTTTCCAGTGCTCCCCCGTACGTGCATGCTCCTGTTTTGGCACTTGGTGCCAAAAAGGTTCATCAACATTGGTATAGGGAGTGGAGTTTTTTTTTACTCATTTGGAACATATGGCTTGTTTAATTGTTACAAGCACAGGGCTTGAAAAGGGATATTGGTATCCTTCCCAAATGCTGCAACCTTCAGCTTATCATGGGTTCTGCTGTGGTTGTCTCCACCTCTGGTATCTGTTGCTGCACTACCAAAGAATAAACTGATAAAACTCTGTAATTGGCAAGCACTTGAAATGCTTAGAGCATTAAGGATGTAACAGGAAAAGAAATATTTTTTCACTTATTTTTAATCTTACAACCACATATTTGTAAAATTTGTTCTACTGTGCACTATTTATGCAGCAATATTCTTTTTATTTATATATATTCCACTTCTCTTTAAAAGAGGACTTGAAGCAGCTTACAATAACATTCAGAATGATTAAAGAATTCACACACACACACCTAACAGTTTTTATTTATGCCAAGCAGTTGAAATTCTGAACTCTGAGTAAAGTCTAGGTATAGAAGACATTCAAAACCTTACAGGTTTTGACATTCAAAACCTTACAGGAAAGGTTTCACTTAAAAGTACTAAAGTTAGTGTTTTTCTTATTATGCTGCAGGAATCTCTAGCCCCTGATCAAAAAGAGTTTGCTGTCCGGAGAATTCCTACTTTGCTTGAGGTCTCTGGCTTCACCTATTTCTATGGTGCCTTCATGGTGGGCCCTCAGTTCTCCATGACACGATATCAGAAATTGGTGAAAGGTGAGCTGACTGATGTTCCAGGCCAAAGACCCAACAGGTAATCTTCCACGTGGAAGCTTCTGCAAACCAACTGCCAAAGTCTTTCTTGTTAAGGAGACATCTATGCAGCTCCCAAACTAGCCCAACATTGTTGATGCATTGGGAGCCATTTGGGGATTCTCACTTCTTAAGGAATAATATTTTAGTTGTGAAATACTGGTGTTATGTGAACCATTTCAACCAAACCACATATTCCCTTTGTTTTGAAATATAATACTAGAGGGAGTCTGGATTTTCTGACATTTGTTACAGTTTTGTTCCTGCTCTTAAACGTCTACTTCTGGGAACTTTCTTCATGATAATCTACACTGTGGCATCTCCTTATATTGATGAGGAATATCTTATCTCTGATGATTATATGGTACGTAATGCTTAAAGGCTTCTATAACTTCATACTAAGGAGAATAAAATAAAAAATAAAAATAGTGTTTGGCTATTTGATAACAGTTTAGCTCATATGACACTTTATAATGATTATCTCTTGAATAACAGCCTGTAGCTCTGTGATCTACTGTTTTTCAATTTTGTGCCTTCAGATGTGCTGAATTTTAATTCCCAGAATTTCAAACCAACATAAGATCTGAAATGCAACCAGTCTAGAGGGCATTAGATTGAACAGCTTGCTTTTAGTCATCTGCTAGTACAAATGAAACAGTATTCTAAAACTGTACTATTTTTCCCCACTATTTGCTTTTATTCACATGCACACACACACACATACACACACACACATTCCGTCCTGTTTTGAAAGTTCAACTTTTTATAAGTAATATATTGAGTAGTACCTTTTGAAGGAAAGCAGTGCACACGTATTGCAAATATCTACAATAAAGCCACTTCATGAGTTGCCAGAGTCAAATTTTCAGATTTACACATCCCAACAATTTCTTAATAGTTCGCATTTTGCCTGCCATGGCTTTATTGTATGCTATGGTAATACTGTTCCAAAATTTGAGACCAGGAAAGCAATTTCTGACAGTGCCCTATTTAAGGTTCTGAGGTTGGGCTTATTTTTATCTAAGATGAACTCTGTGATTAAATATTGGACTAATAAAAATATATTTGCTTCTTCTGGCATTTAAGTGAGGGCATTTTTTAAAATTTACTGTGTGATTTTATTTTGATATTTCAAAATGTCTCTAAATATATAATACATTTATGATTGGTTTATGTTGTTGAAGTACACTTTTCTGTTATAATCTTAGAATATTAAAATGGTTAGTACTAGGAATTTATACAAAAAACTTTTTTGCCTTCTGACATTAATCTTATTTTACAAATGTGTTCTTATAATGCAGAAACAGTCCTTCTGGTTTCGTTGCTTTTATATATTGATCTGGGGCAAGATAATGCTTTACAAGTACGTTACCTGTTGGCTAGTGACGGTAAGCCTGGAAGTTAGCCAATTTATTTCTTTTTTAATTTAGGGCCACCTTTATTTTGAAAAAGACCAACCCAGCTATTAAAACAATCATATATATACTGAATAGAAAAATCAATAAAAACAAGTAACCACAAAACAGATCTGTTAATCTTCAAAAGCCCTCGCAAAAGAGAAGCATCTTTACAGAGAGTGAGTGAAGGGCAAACCCAGTTCTCAAGTGATATTTAGGCCTCTATTACTTGGGCAGCCAAAGCAGTTCTAGCTAATTTAACCTATTCAGAAGTTTAAAAAAATAACATAAACCCTTTAAACTGTACCCAGAAAGCAGTTTGAATTTAGTGCAAATCTAGTACCAGTTTACATCATTCAGGCACTTTTCAAGATTACTTCCACATAGAATCTGTTATAATAGTTCAAGCTGTGGGGAAAAGTAGCTAAAGAATCATTGTAGCTGGTAGGTTTCCTTTAATTGTTCAAATCTATGCTCCTCACTACAGCTGCCACAGGTGGATCCAGACCAAGCTAGAGATCTCTTCTTTCAGGGAGATAGGCTGGGTCTCATCTCTAGCTTACTTCACTACTAATTAACACTGGACTTAATTTTAGCTTGTCATTCTTCATCTAGCCCGTTATTGTGTCTAGCCACTAATCCAGAACATTGAATATATTTTCTAATGTGGTTAGATAGAATAATACCTAATATTGGCACAATTTAATAATGCTATGTTATTTTCATTCCAGGAAGGAGTTTGCATCTTAACTGGGCTAAGCTACAATGGAAGGGATGAAAAGGGATTACCACAGTGGGATGCTTGTGCCAACATGAAAATCTGGTTGTTTGAGACAACCCCTTATTTTACAGGAACCATTGCCTCCTTCAATACGAACACCAACAACTGGTTAGCCCGGTGAGCATAACTTGGCTGTGTTTTGCAGAACAGTTTGAGTCAGCTGGAGAGCAAGAATGGAATAGGGCTGGCTTGGGGATGGGATTGAGTTTGGGGAAATAAGGTGATTTTTGTGTGCAAGGCCCAAGTGAACAATTTGCAGCATTTTTCCCAGAGCATTTTTGTCCATTACTACAGAAAATCAGCTATAGGTCTCCCAGGGAGTTTGAGCAACATAATGCACAAAAACAAAAGCAGAAAACTCCCAAACTCACTCAATCATATATGACTCTGCCCTCTTGCATCATTGCCCAACCCATTGCAGTTTGTAGTCCTCTAAAAAATGTTAAGCCTCCCAAGATTGCTGTTTGGCTCAAAAAGCAGAGGATATAGCTGGAGGCTAAGAAAATTGGGTCACTCAATGCCTAAAATGGGAGTAAGAATTATTGTTCCATGATGAAAGAAACACAGCTATAGTCTCCTCACACTTCCACCAAAGAGAGAGATTTATTGTAGGAATTATTTTGACTTAAGAGCAAGGAGCTATTCAGAGCACTCAAACAGTATCCCTGATTTCTGGTATTCCCACTGAGGACCTTTTATATTTGGAAGTTTTAGTAAACCTCTTGTAGACTCACACCATTCAAAGTAGAGCCTGCTAAATTTTAATATTTATTTTGAAAAACCCGAAGTTAAAGAATAAAATGTTGGCAGTTTCTTGGATGTCTTTAAGTGTTTTATTTCTGAAGAAACAAAATAATGTTGACACTTGCCCTGACAATATTATATTTCCATTCCTAGCTATATATACAAACGACTGAAATTCCTGAGAAACAAGTTATTATCACAAGCTTTATCTTTGCTTTTCCTGGCCGTCTGGCATGGGCTACACTGTGGGTATCTAGTTTGCTTCCAAATGGAGTTCCTGATTGTCACTGTGGAGAGGCAGGTGAGGACCTTTTAGTTATCTTAGATATTTAATATCTGGATCCACTTAAAAAAAGGTCAGATGAGTGCATTATAGATTGACAAAATTGTACTGAGGCATCCATGGGCACAAGGAAGAACAGCCAGACTGATAAAACCTGTGGTGTGCTGTAAGCCCTGCTTGTTTTCTACATGCAGCATTGTACTTACGCTCAGGGAGAATGGAACCTGCAGTGTGACACTGCTTTCATTCTAGTGAAAGGAGCAAGATCAGAAGCCCATAAAGCTGCACTTGGTTCATTCAAGAGTTCATTGAATTAGGTTGTTTTAGAGTACATTTTAGCATATGGATGAATCCAGTAATCATCACAATATGCCAGGACTCTTAAGTACTGGAAGTTGCTTTTGAGTTTCCTCAGTGGCATTTTTATGCTAAGTTGTTAAGTTGAACTCTTCTTAAGAGAATGAAATAAAATGTTCAGTCTGTGCATTTCAGTGTGTGGAAGACATTAGTAAATGTAAATCCATTCAGGAAAAGAAATAAAGAAATGCAGATTACATTCTTTGAAGTGGTTGACAGCTGCTACACATAGGCTTAGGGAAACAGTCTCTTGATGAACCCAGGACAATTTCAAGCTGAGCAGTTCAAGGCTGATTGGCAACTTGTGGTAATTTATTGAAATACCAAAGGATTGTTGAAGCAACTGCTAGAGTGATATGGGAATAAGCTCACTGAAGAGATTTTTCTGGGAGGAAGGAAAGTAAAAAATGGGTAAGCAGCAGAGTCATGTTTTGTTTGTTGATCTGTAAGCTTAAAGCTTATTATAGTTTTGGTTTTTTGTAATTACAGGCTATTAAACTGGTAAACGACAGTCCATTTCTGTCTGCCTTGGCTTCGAACATCATCTTGAGGCCCTTTTTCTACTTGATTCAGCAAACTATTCACTGGATGTTCATGGGATATTCTCTAGTACCATTCTGCCTCTTTAGCTGGGAAAAGTGGATTAAGGTACTAAGAGTCAGATTGTCTAGAAGAGGGCATTTCCCCTCTTTTTACTGGCTGGAGAAAGACACAGCACACTGACTTCCTCATCCTTTTTTGCAGGTGTACATGTCTATTTATTTTGTAGGCCATGTGTTGTTCTTTATATTGCTGTTTACATTGCCTTATTTCCGAAAAATATTTGTGCCACGAAAAGAAAAGTTAAAGAAAGATGAGTAACGGCCAAAAGGTGAGAGAACTATTCCTGACTAATTACTAATATAGTGGTCTTGGATGACACCTAGTTGACTGATTTTACTTTTCCTTTCAGGTTGTACCATGTGTGCATTTATTACAGGATGGTTGAAGCATCACCTGCCAAATTTGCTGTGGACAAACTGTATTACAGTGACTGGGGTTGAAAGAGCACAGGGGTCAAGACCCCAAACTGAGGGGAACAGGCTGCAAACCTCTTTACCCTTTCTACAGGTTGCCTTATCTCAACTTCTCCCCAGACACTTCCACCTCTGCAGTGTCAGATGATTGTAAAGCACTTGATCCAGCTGCCATCTAGGAATGGAGCATCTGCCTGACTTTTTTTACTTTCCAATGCCACTAGATAAATTGGTCTAAGTTGGTTTTTCATTATTGCTTTAGCTGCTTCTTTTCACCAGATTTTGGAACTGGTACTGTTTTTTCTATTCTTACTAGTGTTATTTGTAGCTTATGGTAAAAATGAGGGATGTAGTTAAATATGGCATTCTGATTTATCAGAGATTGACATTGTCTCCTGGATGCACATGCTTGCCCACTTTATCTTGACACCTTGTTCTTGTGCCTTTAATGAAGTGCACCACAGCAGCTGAGTACACTTCTCTCTTTGTACAGATAATTGCTTATGTACAATACCAATCTTAGTACAGTTTCAGCAGTGGTGAGTACACTTTAGCCAAAATGTTTGCTCTGATAATTTTATTTCTCTTGATTGCTTGGAGCAGATAAAACAGTCACGGGCATCTTCAGGAGGGCAAATGACAAAATAGTATGCATAAATTGGCAGCACTGGGACTAAGTGAGACTATCTCTGGAAACAGTAATGGGATTGCTGTTATTCAGTGGTCTCTAGCTTCCAAAGCTGGTTATTCAACTAATTTGCTATATAGTTCATGGAGAAGCAGGGAAATTTTTTTTAGACTGGAGATACAGGTGAAATGACTGTTTTGAGATTTGCCAGTTACATGTGACTGTCATGACAAAAACATAGCAAATCACAAAGAAAAATTAGTTTCGAGGAAGTTTTCTATAATCCCAGAGGAAACCTTAAAGGGCCTAGAGATTGATATGAAGAAGTAAGATGCTACAAGCTAGGACTTTGTGCCATACCAGTTTCATATTTTTTTATCAAAATAATTTTGAGGAAAAAGAGGTGAGGCGGGAAACCTGGTGAAAATATAGAGCAACTATTGCTAACCATTAAGAGTTGTGGCGGTGAGAATGCAGTATTGCAGGCTAATTCACAGCTCACTGCCAGGAGTTCAATCCTGACCTACTCAAGGTTGACTCAGCCTTCCATGGTTGGTAAAATGAGGACCCAATTTGTTGGGGATAATATCCTGACTCTGTAATCCGTTTAGAGAGGGCTGTAAAGCATTATAAAGCGGTATATAAGTCGAAGTGCTATTTGCTAATGCTATTAAGTATCACACTGCTGTATAAAAAAATTCTTTATTTACTACAAAGTATTGATATATTTCCCATAAATAAGGGTATAGTACATAACATTTACAATATAGAGCCCGTTGGACCAAATCATGGGCTACGAATCTGTAAGCAAAACAGGAAGCTTATACCACTCCCCACATTTCTTCAAAAGCTGTGGTGATTTTAGCACAAGTCAAAGCAGCCGAGAGTGGATAGTTGCTGATAGAGATGGTCTTTTCTGTGTAGTCAACATTAAGCTAAAGGAGAAAAATGGCAGTTAAGTTTCTAAAGTACGTAGGTTACATTGTTTAATACCTTAAGCCCCTGTCACACTGCACCAACGGATGCAAAGAGAATGTAAAACGGACAAAAAAGCTTGCCATCCGTTGGTTAACGCGATGTACTCACTGCCTCTGTTTTGCTTCCTCTCTATCCGTCCAGCATCCGTTTATTGACGTTTCATCCGCTCAGAAAGTTTTGAGCTGCCCAAAACTTTTGAGCGGAAAATGTATCCAATGCATCCGTTCTGCATCCTCTAGGCATACGGGGGACATACGTTCTGCATCCATTACGCATCTGCTATATCCGCTAGGCATACGCTGTGCATCCGCACAACTAAAATCCGTTCCAGCGGTAAACGGACGCAGGGAGGAAGCAGAACAGACGTGCAGCGTTAGTAGCAAGGACGGAGAAAGCGGATGCAGCTCATCCGCTCTGCATCCGTTCTGCATCCTCTATACATCCGCTCTGCATCCTCTATACATCCACTCTGCGTCCTCCCCACGTCCGTTCCTTTCCGTGTTATCTGTTCTGCTTATGCAAATTTTTGCCCCTTTTGAGAGCGGATAACAACGGATGGAACATTTTGCTCGTCCGTTGTGTCCTTTTTGCATCCGTTGGGCAGTGTGACATGGCCTTTAGGTGAGAGTGTAAGTTAGAAAAAATGATCTAACTTTCCAGAAAACAAATTTCTGTGTTTATAACTCTCTATAAATTGGTGCACTCAAAAGTCAGCTCCATAATTAGTGGCTATTAGCACATTCCCACCCACCCCCTTTATAGAAATGTACCAAGTTTACAGCACCCATTCTTAAGACACAATCCAGTTCTATAACAAGAGCCAATATACAGTCATTGATTTAGACCATTTGTTGACTGTTTGAAGATACAACCGTAGTGAGAAAAATAACATGACTGTTTTTCATACTTAAAACTGTTGCAGCAGCCCTATGGTCATTGATCAAAATTCAGTGCATGGCAACTGACTCATATTTATGACAGTTGCTGTGTCCTGAGATCATGTAACCACCTTTTGCAACCTTCTGACAAGCAAAGTCAATGGAGAATTCAAATCCACTAAACAGCTGTGTTACTAACTTAACAACTGCAGTGATTTACTTAACAAAAGTGGCAAGAAAGATTGTAAAATGAGCAAAAGTCACTTAACAAACGTCTCACTTAGCAAGAGAAATGTGGGGGGTCAGTTGTGGTCGTAAGTCAAGGACTACCTGTATTATCTTTGCTCTCAGAACCTCAATTAGATAATACACTTGAAATAAGAGAGAGCCTAAGAACATATGCAGGCCTTACCGATCCATGAGCAAACGCCCCCACAATTATGGCTATAGGATCTGCAGTAGGGACTAGGTCACGCATGTCTATCACCTGAGGGGCTGAGAACGAGGTGCCTATTTTTGTACAGCCCACAGGGAGGTGATCTGTCACTGGGTTCTTGATCACCTACAGAAAAAAAGCTGGATTAATCTGGTAATAGAAACATAATTAATCTTCTATAGAATCATAGTAGAATTATTACCTTTAACAGCTTTTGAGGTCCATCGGCAGCCCTGACACTAAACTTATGCAACAATTGAACTAAAGAGAGACAAAGAAACATTGAGAATACTGTTACTAACACATACTCTTACTTGCCTGCAACAATCCCATACAAGCACTGGTTTTCAGAATATTTTCTTTTCCCACAAACTAATGCATAATTCATGACCTACTAATTAAATGATCTGACAGGGAAAGCTAATATCCATTTATCACCCCCAGAAAGGGGAAGTGATTTAATTTAGCATATATAATACAAAACTACCTTAAACCAGATGATGGCTCTCTAGTCCAGAGGTCAACAACCTTTTGGACCTCAGGGACCACAATTCATAATTTTAAATCCCATGGAGCACTAATATGAATCCTGCATGCCACTCACTGAAGCACCTGGACTCCTCATGACAGGATGGGATCCTTCAGGCCCTTAGCTTGACAGCCTGTTTCTGCAACTTTAAACACTCAAAGAGCCATTTGGACCCGTTCTCCAAACAAAACACTAGGAGCTACAAAACCTGGATGGGGGTGCCAACTTGATATTACTCACTTCCACCCAGTCACATGACCCCCCCATCCATGCCTACCCATTTTTGTTGGTTCAGGTGTTTTCTATGAGAAAGAGGTATCTCTCAGCTCGTCTGTCTGTCTGTCTCTCCTTTTCTCATCCTGATTCTCCAGCGCTATCTGGGCTTCACAGGTGCTTCTTCGGCCTTTGCTGGTGCTGGACACACCTCGGTTGCTCAGAGAGACACATAACCTGCTCTCTGCCCATGAGACACTCGCCCAACCTGGCTGCAGCTGATGCTCCGTGTCATAATGGACTCGAGGAGGAGATGTCGCCATCTCCCCCATTGTGAAGCACAATAAATTTAACTTTGCTGCGCAAGAGCAGTGACCAGGCCATGGAGGCGCCAACAACAGTAGCAGAGAGAAAGGGCTGGGTTGGACCAGTGTCTCGGGGCAGAAAGGAAGTTGTGCATCTCCCCGAGCGACTAAGGTGAAGGGCAAGAAGCGCCCGTGAGACCCAGCAAGAGATGAAGCAATTATAGGGGCACTTTGCTCCTGCTCTGGAATATGAAGCGAGTCTCCATCTGCTGCCATCACCCATACCTTTTCAGGCTAGTCAAGAAGTGACTGGGAGGAGGGAGGGGCCAACCACTGGTGGGTTCAGCCAACAGGAAGCCACAGCAGGGGGATGAAAGAGCCATGGGTTACCACCCCTCGTTGCTTTGGCTCACTTGTGCCGCCACCCCACCTTGCAACCTCACCATTACCTCATTCTGGCTGGCGAGGGCTGCGCTACTCCTTGCACATTACACCACTGTGAAGTTGCATGTAGCATCCTCTACGGCGGAGGTTTACAGCCCCACCACGAGTTGCCCAGCTCGTCCCATATTCCAGAGTTCTAGTCACAAGACTGGCCCGTTGGTCATTCTGGAGCAGCTCCACCACCCAGGTACGCCAGAATGTTCTTATGGACCATCAGTGGTCCGCAGATCACTGGTTGGTACCCACTGCTCTAGCCTTCTTCCCAGACCAATGGATTGACAATGCAGATTCATACAGAAAGCCAGGTTGTTTATCCATTAAGAAATTGAATGAATTTGCATTTGCAATGTAAAGCACAGGTGACTATAAGACTCGGGACCGTATTTGGAGCCTTGGATCCTTTTAAACGATGGTGCCACATGACAAAATGTTAATTGTCAGGATTGACAATGATATAAATAAAAATAGATGGAACATAATCATATGCATGTATTTCATTAAATTATAATTACATGAAAACTATAGTGAACTTTACCAACTTTTTATAGTTTCAACCTGCACCATAATTTCAACCTTTTGTTTGTTCCTCTTTAAGATCTTACTTTTTAGGCTACCCCATATAAACATTCTACAAGGTGTGCATCCCAAACGAGACTAGTTTAATAGTCTACAAATAGGGATGTCAAACTTGATTTCATTGAGGGCTGCATCAGGGTTGTGTTTGACCTGGGGGTGGTGGTGGCAATGGTGGGTGTAGCCAGCTCAACATCACTCATCTTGGGGGGGGGGCACCTGTTGTGGCCCAGTGCTAAGAAAGGACTTCCCTGAGATCCTCCCTCACTGATTATAACCTTCCTTCCTTTTCCTTCCCTCTTCATTTTCTTCTTCCTTCCCCTCTTTCCTTATTTTTCCTTCTTTGCTCTCTTCCCATCTTTGTCTTTCCTCTTTCCCTTTCTCCTTTCCTGTCCCTTCTCACATGATAACTCTGTAAACCGCTTAGAGAGGGCTGTAAAGCACTATATATAAGTGCTAGTGCTATGCTCAAATGCAAAAGGGGAAACATTTCTCCTTTTGTTTTTAGTTTGTTTTCCTAGCCCTCTGCCAGCAAAAGATTTTTTTTGGGGGGGGGTGTCACGCGTGCCCCTGGAGCTCCAATTTTGCTGGCAGAGGCATCGTGGGGCAGTCTTTTGCTGTTTCCATTAGAAACAGCTGTTTCTAATGGACCCATTAGATCTGACCTCACAAGCCAGATCTAAGCACCCTGAAGGCCGGAGTTTGACACCCCTGGTCTTAGATCCACAGACAAACATTGCTCAGTATACTTAATTCAGGGCAGTGTATCTTAGTTGTATTTCTTACCCATAAGACCACAAAAACGATCAAAGGTGCGAGGAATTCTCGTCTGTGGATTGACTTCAATAAGAACGTTTTTTTCTGTATGAATATATACTTGGAGAAGGCCAGCTCGATTCAAAGGACTATCCATAAGCATCAAGAGGCTCTAAATTAAAACAATGAAAAATCATACACTTACCTATTTAAAAAGCAAAATCTAGGAAGTATGTCTCAGAACAATTCAAGACTGTTGTAAAGAATATTTGAGAAAAAGCAGTGGCTCAAAAAAGTATGTGTGTCTGTGTATATACATACATACACACACACACACACATACACACACATATATAAAACCTAAGAAACGATAGTGAAAAAATAAAGAGCATTTGTGACTTGATTCAAAAATAGAATTGCCAGCATCAGTTTCTTGCCTTTTCATGAATGTGATTTCCCAATTAATATTTCAGAAACAGAGGCGAGGCGTAAAACTGGATTTAAATATGCACAGAATACCTGGTGGGCGATGTCTGGTCGAACTCCTCCAGGGTCTCTGCCATTCCTCAGAAGCAAGGATTTATGCTTGTCACAATTAAGCAATTCATATGTTTTCCCAACCTTAAAACAATAAAAGTGCCAAATTAGGAAAAGTTCCCTTCCATACTACTAGATAAACTTGTCTCTGTGGTTTTTGAAGGTGGATTCTACCCCTTTGGTTCATGAGCAAGAGACATTTACCCGATGTTCGTTCTTTATGACCCATCTTATGGCACTCTCCAAAAATTGATTTTGTGGTAGGAAATGACAATTTTACTTCTCAACAGAATTTCCCCTACCTTATCAGCGCTCTGAATCTAACACAGTATTTTCAGAAACTAAGACCTCTGCATCCCATACTAAGTTATGACCCTAGCGACACCTACGCATCAATATATCAATTCTGGCAAGAGGGCTCCATATGACGAGAATTCCTCCCCACGGTTCTCCCGGACACCTTTTTTAAAAGCCCTCCAAATTACAACTTCCAGAATCCAAAGTGACGATTCCGGTGGCTGCTCTCACCCCGCAGGTGGAGACGGGCAGCTTGGGAACTGTTGGCCACCGTTATTGGACAGGATCTTTGTCCAGATTCAAATGCCAACGTCTTTCAGAGAAAGGTGATGAAGCCACTCCCGCCCGCCCCGAGGGAGCTTTGGACTTTGGCGACTGCTTCGGAAGGGAAGTTCAAAGCCGCTTCTCCCCCACGGACCCTCCCTCCGTCCTCTTCCCGAGGCCTACAAGTTTGCCCAACGCTCTCTCGGACCACAGTGGCCAGCAGCGCCTGCCCGCACCTTGACGCTCTCCAGCGACGCCCCCTCCAGGATCACCACCAGCCGCCTCTTCCCGGCGCGCCGGGGATCAAACCCCGCACCGTCCGCAGAGCCCCCCTCCAGATGGGGACGCTTCCTCACGGGGTCCGCCGCCATCTTTAAAGCGGCGAACTCGCGCTTCCCCCCCCCCCCCGGCTCAGTGGCTTCCTCTTCCAGGGTCAGCCACTTCCTGTTCCCGAATGGGCCTTTCGCGTCAAGGCACTCGAGCAGCCCCAGATGGAAACAAAGCCCCGCGTTGCTCGCACGGACTCGCGTCGCATTTCCAGACGGGCCGAGCCGCAAATGACGAAGCGCCGGTCGGCTTCCGGGGCTCGAGAGCCGCCAGCCGCCTCGGGTCGCTCGAAGGCCACGCTTTGCGTCGGGGGAAACGCCCTTCCGGCCGCGGCCGCCTGACCCGGAAGCGCTTTTTCGGATCCCGCCGTTTCCTGTGTCCTTCTCTCTCCGGCGCGGCGGCGTGACTGGAGAACGAGGGTGAGGGCTGGTTGTCCTCGGAGGCGGCTGCCGCGAGGTTTTCTGAGAGGAGCGGAAGGGTTTTCAGAGCCCCCGCCTGCTTCTCCGAGGACGAATCCCCTTTCGGGCAGCAGGGCATGTCGGGGAAGGGAGCGGCCGATCGGTTCGGTGCTTGAATGAGGCCGTTCAAACGGGGGGTGGGGCTGTGGACATGGGGGTGGGGGGCTGATGCGCTGAACGAAGTCGGGGCGGGGGGGTGCTGAGTAATTCGTGTGCCTCACCCCGGGGTGCGTGGCTTTTCAGAGACCGGCACGACCCCACTTCTGCACGAGGCGCCGTTCCTTGAATGCGAAGCGAGCAGTCAGTCAAGAAGGGCTGCTTTATCATACCGCCTTGCTTAAGTGCACACATGTCTCATCTCGAAGGACGTTTGCCACAAGTCTGCGTATAAGTGGTTAGAGAGTTTTGGCGCTCTTGCTGGGGTGGCTCTCAGTGCAGAATTCTTTCCCCAGAGAGAATTGCATTCATAAAATGCT
Source organism: Laticauda laticaudata (assembly GCA_004320025.1). NCBI lineage: Eukaryota > Metazoa > Chordata > Lepidosauria > Squamata > Elapidae > Laticauda > Laticauda laticaudata. The sequence goes on along the minus strand of BHFT01014764.1, from coordinate 96,499 downwards.
TCATGCACACCAGAGCCCGCCTCTCCCTCCAAGCTTTGTCACAAAGAAATCCTGCAGAATTGTGTGATGGTATAATTGTGAACCTGCCTCCATAACAAGGTTGCCATGGCTCAGAGCCTGAAGGACTTTGCTGGCCGCCTGCCGACGGGCCCACGTGGGATGAGCACTGCTTTAAAGTTGCTGTTGGGTGCTGGAGCTGCAGCCTACGGGATCCGGGAGTCTGTCTTTACAGGTACGGTAACTTTTATTCTAATCCTTTCATCTCTCTCTCTCTCTCTCTTTTGTTTTTTTTGCTCAACTGTTGACAATAACACCAGAATGCTTTTGATTTCTACAGTGGAAGGAGGACAAAGAGCAATATTCTTCAACCGCATTGGTGGAGTTCAGCAGGACACTGTTCTTTCGGAAGGACTTCATTTCAGGTACGGATCTAGCGGATTGGGTGGTGTAATACCAAAAAAAAAAAAAAAATAGAATGTAGCANACCAAAAAAAAAAAAAAAATTAGAATGTAGCAGGGAATTTCAAAGCAATATTATCCTCTTACTAATATTTCCAAAAATATCCTATTTTCCCCCAAATTAAATTTGATATTATTTCAGCTTGGCAAGATATTTTTTTTACCAATTTTGCACCAAGACAAATTCTCTGTGTGTCTAATTATACTTGGGCAATAAAGCATTCATTCATTTATTCAAGTTTCCCTGAAGGAAACCCCTCATATGGATATAATTTCTGTTTTTGCAAAGATGGTGTTCTTAAAACCTTCAGAAATTTTTCTCATTAAAGAGTAAGGAGTAGATTATATGGTAATATTTGTGTCTCCAAGTAAGAGGCATAGGATTTTTTTTACATCTCTTTCAGTTATAATCATTGCTAATCTCCACAGAATTCCTTGGTTCCAGTATCCAGTAATTTATGATATTCGAGCCCGGCCCCGCAAAATTTCCTCACCAACAGGATCCAAAGGTAAGAACAGAGTTGCACAGAGTTTTTACTTGCTAAGAACTCAGCATTATGTTTTTATTTCTCCATCCTTATTCTTTATAACAATGCTGCAATGGAACTTGTACTAAGAATGATGTCACAAAACCATCTGTAAATGGGGCATTGTGGAGTAGATAGGATTTGTGCTTCCATAATTTTGAGTTTTGCATTTTGTATCAGTTTTGACATCCTTCTGTTTGTACTTCATGGAAGAGCGTACAGTTCTCTGACCAGAATATAAATTAAGGACTTCAGAACAACTGATTCTGGATGGTGTGTTTGGACATATAATCAGGCTTGAGAAATAAAATAGAATGCACTTTAGAGATTGTGGTTGACTTAATTTCAACTCTAGATCTGCAGATGGTGAATATCTCCTTGCGTGTTCTATCAAGACCCAATGCCGCAGAATTGCCCAGCTTATATCAGCGACTTGGACTAGACTATGAAGAACGTGTTCTTCCTTCCATTGTCAATGAAGTACTCAAAAGTGTGGTAGCAAAGTTTAATGCGTCACAGCTCATTACCCAACGAGCTCAGGTTTGTCCTTCTCTGATACCAGACCTGTCTTCCTGCACTTAATCCTACTTTTCACAGTTGTGTCCAGTAGCTTGCTGGCTGCAGATGATTTATATATTAAGCAATTGTTTAGGAAAAAAATGAGATCTTTTGCGAATTTCCTTTAGACAAGAAATTGAGTGAGAAGTAGCCTGACTTGGTAGCAGATGTGCATAGACAAGTAGTGCACTATGGCTGCAAAAGTAGCAAATGTAGTTTTAGGATATTTTTTATTGTTTTGCTCAGATCTTGCACTGATTAAGCCTAGTTTTGCCTCTTTCCCCTTGTAGTCAAAGCGTAGTTGAAAGAATGTGCAGACTTAAACTTCGAAACAGCAGATAAAATCCATTTTGTTGATCCTGTGGCCATGAAATTATCTTTTTGATCTGGAACTGGCTCAAAGTCCTTTTGTGTATCTTCATCCACATCCAGATATAAAATATTAGTTCTTTAGATTTAACAATCATTAAATTTTGTCAAGTTTTCGAGAGAGGAATCCAGCTAGGAGCTGTACATCTCCCCACCCTGCTTTCTTAGGTTTCAGAAACTGTTCAGCCAACTTAATATATGAAACTTAACCAGGGAACAAATATGTTTGTCTCTATATTTCAATCCAAGTTTGTAAGAAAAGTTCAATGGAAATAAACTCCAGGTGCTTTGCAAATTCACAAAATACAGAAACCAGGGGTTGAGAGTTATTCAACCCCCAGTTAAACATGGTGGCAAGGGGTTGAAATAAATCAGTACCCAACCATTAATCAACATTTAAAACAATAAGGAAAATAAAACAAGTAAACAGTGAAAGTTAAAATTCCGGTATGCTTAGAAAATGAAATTGCTTGACAGGAAGATCGATACACTCAATGACTTTTTGATTGATTCCAGAGAGAATTGGAATCTTTAAGGACACACACCACCACCACCACCCCCCGCGCCCACTGGGTCTACTATCGTCCATAAGTTGTCTTGGCTCACTCCTAAGTGCTTTTATTCAAAACCAGGGAGCTGCATTGCCAAAGAACCAACTTTAGGAGTGAAATTAGTAGATAATTGGTAAGAGAAAAAATAAATGTACTGTACAGCATCTTGAAAAGCCAGTAGTAAGCCCGGTTCTTTAAGAATTATTATGGCCAATCTTTTTAGAAAAACTTATTCTTCTTAAGAATGTAAGAATTTATAAACTAAATAAGGTCAGAAAAGGGCAATGAGGGCCATTGGATAATTAAAAACAAATTATTATGAAAAGAGAGTGACAGGATAGTGAATATATAGCCTTTAAAAGAGAAAAGTGACGGGGACATGATAGCACCTTTCAGATATCTGAAAAGCTGACATTGAGGGGAAAAAAACACTTTAAAGGACAGCTCAGATTTATGACTTTTTAAGTTTATTTATTAGATTTAAATGTTATTCATTTAAATCTAACATTTATTAGATTTAAATGTTATTCATCCCACCATTCAAAATTATAGGAAGGCATATTTTGTTTAAATATCAACTGGTAAAGAGCAGTTTAACAGTAGAATGAAATCAGACAGGTAATGGACTGCTCTTGCCAGGATCTGTTGGAGCATGAGGAGAAAGATTCTTGTATCAAAGGGATAGGTGCAAGGATTTAAATGGCCACTTCAGCAACATGATTCTTTGACTTTTAAGATTTTGTGACTTTTTCTGGCAAAAGGAAATTCCTTGAGCAAAAACTGTGGGTTTATTTTTTTTCAGGTATCTTTGCTTATCCGACGGGAACTGACGGAGCGAGCAAAGGATTTTAGCCTCATATTGGATGACGTAGCTATCACAGAGCTGAGTTTTAGCCGAGAATACACGGCAGCAGTTGAAGCCAAGCAAGTGGGTGAGTTAATGCTTAAGTTAAAGGAAACTAACAGCTGGAGAAACCAGAAAAAAGAAGACTGGGTTTGAAAATAGCAATGGGCTGCAGGGAAAAAGATTCCTGGAAATATTTTTCAACACATGGGAGGCAGGTGGGCAGCTGCTCAAATATTTGCAAGTTCCATACTAGCCAATTCTTCTGTCTATGATCCGGAATAGGGTGTATGCAGTCCACCTTGAGTTTCTGAGTGGACACATGCCCACGGATGTAACGGGAGAACAGAAATGCACTAAAGTATATTTATGTAACATGTTACTTTGTTATATGTAGGAACAGATACCACCTATGGTTGCTGCTGGTAAAAAGAATTGACAAGAACACTGGAAGGCACACTTCACATCATTTTTAATTGCCTATTTTTCTGAAGGAGGCCTGTTTATTCCATGATTCACATACATCTTACTAAAGCTTCAGATGAGAATCTTTTCTGCCAGGTTTTGCTACAAGCCTGTGTGGTCATTTGAACCACTCTTGCCACAGACTGCAGCACAAAACACCCATATTCTGTCAGCTCCTGTCTTTGGTCCTTTTGTTTCCACCCCCCACCCCCATCCTGTCCTCAGTTCCTGCTCTTCCATTCTCCTGAATTGGATTCCGGATTATCCACAGGAGGCCATCTGTGATTTAATGTCAGACCACTCAGTGGTGGTTGTTTTTTCCATTTTGTTTGATAAGAAATCAATTTAACTTGAAGATGAGCTAGAGTGGAATATTGAGATCATTATATTAAGTGAAATTACTTCCCACATAATTTTTATAAGAGACATGGTGTAGGCGTAAACCAGTTAATTTTAATATTGAATATTCTAAAATAATTTTTAAGTGAGATCAGTTTAATGCCAATCATATTGTAATTTAATGTAAGCAATTGGAAGAATTAAATATCTATTTAGTGTTCTGATCCCACTTTTAAAATGATGCTTCCTACAGCACTTTACTCAAATGCTACCAGTATATTAGCTGTCTGCATGGGAAAAGGTTGGGTTCTTGTTTTAAATCAGGATTCTCCAAATAGTCTCACTGTCTGTCTTTTGATATTTTTTCAGCATTTATTTGATCTATCAATCGCTTACTAGATACAGGTATAAGAATAATAAAGTTTTGAATACACGAGATAGATACTTATAAGAAAAATAAAAAACAATAGGACAGGGACGGTAGGCACGATTGGTGTACATATGCACGCCCCCTACAGGCCTCTTAGGAAAGGGGTGAGGTCAGTAGTAGACAGTCTAAGGTTAAAGTTTTTGGGGCTTGGGGAAGAAACCACAGAGTCAGGTAGAGTATTACAACATTGACCACTCTGTTGCTGAAGTTGTATTTTCTGCAGTCAAGTTTGGTTCGGTTTACCTTGAGTTTGTATCTATTGTGTGCTCTTGTGTTGTTATGATTAAAGCTGAAGTATTCATTGACAGGACATTGCAGTGTATGATTTTATATACTATATTTAGATTGGACCGGAGCCAGCGTAGTTCTAGGTTTTCTAGGTCTAGAGTTTCAAGTCTGGTGGCATAAGGTATTCTGCAATGAGTAGAGGAGCGGAGAACGCTTCTTGTGAAATATTTCTGGACTTTTTCAATTGTGTTAATATTAGATACATAATATGGGTTCCAAGCTGATGAGCTGTATTTGAGTATTGGTCTAACAAATGTTTTGTATGCTCTAGTTAGTGGTGTGATATTACCAGAGAAGAAGCTACATAGGATTAGATTAACAACTCTTAATGCCTTTTTGGCTATGTAGTTACAGTGGACTCTAGCACTTAGATCATTTGATTATGGTTGATTGCACAGTCAGCTAGATGTTTAGACTGGATTTGGTTTTTTTATTCACCTATCTGTTGTTATTTGTAGTATTATTAGTTCAGTATTATTTTCATATTTGAGGGTTGGTGAAAAACCTGGAACTTTATGAAGCAGTTGAAGAGTTTGGAGAGACCTGTTTCAAATAAAAAATACATGTTTATTGAAATATAAGGTAATTTATTGTAATACTAGCTGGGTAAACTCGTGGCTGTCGCTGACTCGGCCTAATTCACCTCACAGGATTTTGAGGAAAATAAGAGCATTAGATAAGTTCACTGGCTGGAGTTATTTATAAAAATAATAAAGGCAGAATATAAAATTAAAGACTATTTAAAAAGCTGGAGATTTACATTTGGTTTTCCAAGCTGAAAAGTCCAGTAATTTGTTTGTGACTGTTTAATAAATACAAGAAGGAATTAGCAACATCCTGGCATTTCCACATATATATTACATGACTGGTTCTTGCCAAGATACTAATTTTTCTCTGTACTCTAGCCCAGCAGGAGGCTCAGCGAGCACAATTCCTTGTGGAAAAAGCAAAGCAAGAACAACGGCAGAAAATTGTTCAGGCTGAAGGTGAAGCTACAGCTGCTAAAATGATATCCTTTGATGTGAGAGTAACATTTCTACAGGTTTCAGGCACTTTGGGTGCAGCAGTAGAATGCAAAAGCATGCTAATCTTCACACAGTATGATTTCAGGGAAAGTGATGCAGCTTAAACATAGCTGACGGGATGGCAAAAGATGGTCCTGAGTTCAAAACTTAAGAAATGCTACCTTAACTAATTATTCACATTGGAGAAGCCCTCAGCAAGAACCCAGGTTACATCAAGCTGCGCAAGATCCGTGCTGCCCAGAATATCTCCAAAACGGTGAGTATTAAGACTAGTGGATTTGCTTTCATAGTTAGATGTACGCATAACCACCTTTAGCTGCTGCTTTCGCATTATACCAGGCCAAGTGATGAATTTAAGGCGAATATGATATGCTTCTCCTGATGTTCATTTTTACCATCAGTGCCTGCTGATCTCCCCATCCTAGCAAGAGTCAAGAAGACTTTGACTCTTGTTGTAAGAGCAGGCCTACATCATTTCAGTGGGCTATACCCAGTCATGGTCACTTGCAGAACATGTGTCACAGGCTAGGAAAAGGCTCACAGCAGGAACAAAATCAGATGGAGAAGCAGAATGAATTTGGGAATTTAGAATACTGATGGACCTGGAAATTTGTGACAGAAAACAAAGTAAAATTCCACACCCATTGTCTTTGTTCTGGGATCTGATGAAACAGCCCATAATGAGAACATCAAAAGAATTAATAAACTCTCAAAAGAAAAGAGATAGATTTCTCCATAGCATGCTTCTACAGAGACCTTGTGGGGGGGGTTTTCCCTTGGGCATGGTGACTCTCAACCCATGGTTTAGCTGCTAATACATCAGTCTTTCCCAATATACTTGATCTTGGTTACGCTACACTTCATTGTGTTCATGCACCATGCTTGTAGTGGATCATGGGAATTAAAGCTGCAGACCCCTGGAGTGGATGAGTTTAGGGAAGGATACTCTAAAGGTTGAAAGAAATGTCTGTGATTAGGTATGTTTCTGCTAAACCTCCATGTGTTTCAGGATCTTTGCTAACTTCCTTTTTTATCCACTGCCCTGAACTTTTGCAGATTGCAACATCTCAAAACCGTGTGTATCTTACAGCTGACAATTTAGTGCTTAATCTACAGGATGAAGGTTTTACAAGGTGAGTGGCTTGGAATATTCAAGTAGCTGATCTACAGACTTTAGATTTTCTCCTATGGTGAGATGTAACGTAAGATGATTTAGGGAAATCAGAAGACTGCAGTTCCTCTGGAAAAGTAGTGGGGTGGGGACCACTAGAAAGCTATTTATCTTACACTGCTTTTTTTGAAAAAGAGCAAAGAATATAATATATCTTGCTCTCTGCATGTAGCATAAATCTAGTTCCCAAAGCATGTGCCGTAAACGTGGTACAGCAGGCTTTGTAAATTTTTCTAATCCTTTTTTTCTCTGTCCTCTCTCTTCTGGTGCTACTCTTTGTTGATCCGGATCCAGAGGAAGGTAAGACACATCTCTTTCATGCAGTCTTTAATTTGAGAAAATGGTTTAAGTTATTTCTGATTCATTTGGTAACGCCAAGTGATATATTTATAAAAGCTGTAGGCGGTAGATATTGCAGCATCTGCTGTTTGAAATACACAGTCCTACTCTTGTGAGAGTAAAAGAGAAGTTCTTGTTCTGAGAAGCCATCGACTGAAACGGTGCTTTTTTTCCCTCCATTGCCTTTATGTTATCCATACACAAACCTTAATTAGTTAAAAGTTTTGATGAATTATCTTCCTAGATTTTGATAGATGTAAAACAGGAGTCGGGCAAATATGGAGTCATTTAGACTTCTGGGAATTCTAGTGTGAGGAGAGAGGCCCACAGAAAGTAAGACATGGGGTTGGCTTCTCCTCCTGATCAGTAGGTCCATATAGCTTTTTGATGAGATTTTATTCTTTGGGAAAAGAACCTACATAATAAGTATGGGCTCTTCTTTGTAGATTGTGGACCCTTGTTAGGTTAAACTGCTCTGATACATGAACAGTCTCCCACAGATGCTTGATTCCATCTTAGAGGCAACCACAAGGGCTGTGAATTTATTAAGAGTTGCCTGGAAGCATGTTTGCTTAGTTTTTCTACCCATTTTGGAGGACAGGCAGGCTATTTTTCTGATCCAGACTTTTGATTCCCCATTGAGAAAATCAGTTTATGAAAAAATTTAAGCTACATATGCTTTTTTATATCTATGGAGAAATCTTGAACTGACAAATAGTAGGGTCAGGAGGAGATTAAGCCACCACTCTTCCTTTTTCTTCTGCTGAAAATGGTGCTTTTCAGCTGAAACTGGATGGAAAGTTACTCTGTGTCCAGCCTGACCAAGCACTCCATTCAGGATACAAAAGCGTGGTCATTGTCATCTCCAAAGTACAATAAGTTTGTGAATTCATGGCTATCTTCTCCAGGTTAATATTATTACAGTAAGTTATTGTAGTTACTTTCAAACTGTAGAAAGTGAAATCCCAAGGTATAGCTTCCCAGAACATCTAAGGCAGCAGCTGTTAGCTGGTGTACCAATTCCATTAATAGTTTCATAGCAACTAGGTGTTCATAAAAGTACAGAGGAAGGACCCATACTTTGGCATCTTCATATGAATCGAGCAGATCTCATTTAAATGTTTATCTAAAAAAAGCTATGTAGTTTAGAATGTAGTTTGAAATGTTATGTCCCAGTACTATATTTAAGTAGGGGCTTATATAAAGCATTTATTCATTCATACAGTAAGGTGCTACTTTTATGTTTCACTTGGGGTTTTCTTTCCTTTTAATAATCTTTAATGATTTATAAAACACCCAGATTTTTTGAGAGTCAGGATGAATATAAAATTGGTAATAATGATGAAATGATTATGACATTGGAGAAAATGTTGAATAAGTTGGAAGGAACATGTTCAAGAACAGCTTGTTATATAGTCTTCCATAAATGAAGTTAAAAAAGAAAGGTTTTCTAATCTATTATTTTTCACTGAAATGACTATTATTTCATGAGTCAATCAGGCAAGTTTACCAAGGTTTGGTCTAATAATAAGGGATTCAGAATAAATTTCTCAGACATTGGGCATCATTGTCTCTTCCCTTGTTAAAGCCCATGTCACACTGCACCAACGGATTGCAAAGAGGAATGTAAAAATGGACAAAAAAAAGCTTGCCATCTGTTGGAAAAACTCGATCCATCCGTTGTGTACTCACTGCGTATGTCTTTCATACGCTCTATCCGTCAAACATCCGTCTACATGCTATTTTCATCCGCTCAAAAAAGTTTTTGAAGCTGCCACAAAACTTTTTGAGCGGGATGAACTTTCCGCCGCATGCGATCTACATCCACGACACATACGGGCAACAAACGTTCTACCGTCCGTTGTCACATCCGTTACACGTCCGATGTATCCTCTCGGCATCCTCTGGGCATCCGCGCAACTCACATCCACTCCAGCGGAAAGGAGGGAGGAAGCGACAAGGTACGCGGAACGTCCACACAGCGTTAGTAGCACGGACATAGAAAGGATGAAAGCGGATGCAGCTCGGATATAAAGCATTAAAACGGACAAAAAGTTCGTAATATGGGACTATCCTCAAATATTTAGGATGTCTGGAGGATGTCTAAGTATGTGGAAGGACACCCTAGCGGAAAAAACACCATTTCCTATAAAAAGGGGAGGAACATCACCTGGATCTCACTATCAGTCCAGCAGCCCTGGTGTGCAGAACCTCTTCAGCCTTGCTCTTGCTCTTTCCACATCATCCATTGATGTCCACCATGTCATCTCACACTCCTTTTGGTTAGCCGGCCATCATTCAACACCAGAACCAAGCCCTCTTCAGACTGTTTCACCTTTTTCTATTGCCAAGGGGAAGAAGGAGACGTCCAGAGCTGTCTGGGTCTGAAGATGGATCGGAGAAGAGTGGATTTTGACTGTTTGACAAGCTGATGGTGGAGCTGAGGAATGAAGACCCTCATGCATTCCAGCACCTCATGAGGATGCCACCAGCCATGTTTGACAAAGTTGGTGAAAGTGTCTGAGACCCAGGTTGGACCAAGCCGAGCACCAACTTCCGTCCCAGCCTGGACCCTGGACTGATGGTGGCACTACTCTGTGCCACCTGGCCTCTCGGGACCACATACAGAAACATGCAGTATGCCTGGAGGGTTGCCAACACAACACCATCAGCATTGTGGTCAGAGAAAAGTGGTGCAGGCCATCATCGAAAGAATACGTGGAGGAGCTCCTCCAGTGTCCCACCACTGAACGAAGGCTGGAGGAAAGTTGCAGAGCAGTGGTATCAGAGGTGGAACTTTCCCACACCGTTGGAGCCATAGATGGCAAGCACGTGGCCTGCAAAGCTCCACCCAACTCAGGGTCCAATTATTTCAACTAGAAGGGCTTTTTCAGCATCATCCTCTTTGCCATTGGTTGATGCTGACTACAAGTTTCATCATGCTTCAGGCAATGGCTCAGCTTCAGAATGCCCCAAAGATATACAACGCCAGTGACCTCAGGATGGGCTGGAACGCAAACCTCATCATGGGTTTTCCGATCCAGACCCCCTACCCAACGACACACAAGATGTGCCCTACTTCATCGTGGAGGATGACGCCTTCTCCCTCAGAACCTACCTCTATGAACCCTACACTTCCAGATGCCTCACCGTGAAAGAGAGGATCTTTCAACTACAGGCTGTCCAGGGCAAGGTGGGTGGTGGAGAACACCTTTGGCATCCTGGCCAACAGGTTCCAGGTACTTCTCACCACCATGCAGCATCGCCAACAGACCGTGAAGGAGGATCGTGGGAAGCTTGCTGCATCCTGCACAATGCTCATGCACACCCACTACCCAGTGTTTGCCAGAACAGGCTCGTGACCTCAACAAGGCAAATGGGGGACATGGAGCCTAGGTGAATGGAGGCAAGGACGTAACCTGATAGACACTTGTGGATGTGCAAGCCCCAAAAGAGCTTTCACTGTGAAAGGGAAGAAGCAGCACAACCTCCTGAAACTACTGGATGCAAACTCCCCAGCTGGAGCAGCTTTGAGTGGCAGAGGACCAGGATGGTAGATGCTAATGGATGGCTTTCTTCAGCCTGTCTTATCACACTGGATGAGATTGTGCCATGTATGTTGAGTGGCCTACATGAACAGGGCATTAAATAAAGAGTTTTGTTTATGTTTGAAATGTTGTTGATCAACGATTAAATTGTTATTGATAATAAAGGTCTCATTGATGTTGGCACCTGGGAGGGTGGACCATACAGTCCCACTATGCTTGCAACTGGAGGTTATCTATCCCACACCTATCCTTACCCATCCCACAACTATCCTTACCCATCCATAGCTATCCTTACCAATCCCATGGCTATCCTTACCAATCCCACAAGCATGCAAAGGCTTAACCCTTTTTTTCAAAAGTTTTCACCAACATCTTTATTAAGTAAATAAAATGAACCCAGTGTGTGAAGCAAAGAAAACCTTTATTAATCACAAACTGTATGACTTTATTAAAAAGCCAAAATGACCCAAGTAAAGTGTCTTAAGCCAAAGATAAAGTGAACAAGTAACAACTCAGTCTCTGGCACTTCTTCTCAGTCACTCTGAGGCGTGCCCATGGTCTCAGATTAAAGGGGCCAGGGACGTGTGGAGGTGCGCTGTTGCTGGAGTTGCTGGTCTGAGGCGCCATTGGGGTGCCTGACCCCGAGAGTACAACAGGAGATGGTGTGTGCAGGAAGCTCTCCAAAGAGCTGACTCAGTTCCCATGAGGTTAGAGGCCCTTCCTCAAGGACCTGGGATGTGAGGCCCAAGACTGATGAGAGATGTTCTGAGGAAGGGCTTGGCTGTGGGGTGGAGGAAGGAGGAGTGTAGTGGGGCTGTCTGGTCTGCAGCTGGGTCAGCTGAGGCGTCTATGGCGTCCGAGAACTTGGGTTTGGACTGGGAAGGGCTGCTCTGCTGTAGAAAGTCCTGGTAGTGGTACGGCGAGGGGTTGCTGAAATCCGTGAAGGGCTGTGACATCACCTGGGGTGGAGGGAGCAGACCTGGAGTGGGTAGCAGCAGGTTCCAGCTGGGCCTGGAGGGTAGTGCAGAAGAGCTGTGATCCTCTCCTTCATCGCCTGGTGTACTGGGCCTCGGGCATGTTCCATGAGGGTTCTGGCTCACGTACGTCATGTAAGGGCTTGCGGTTGGATGATGGTATGTCGCTGTGGACCAGCTGGGAGAGGAGAATCTGTGCTGGCTTGATTGTGTCCCTGATCTCCAAGGGACAGTGTGGCTCTGTCCCTCCGGTCTGCCTCTCTGCCTTGCTTTCGTGGAGGTGGAGCTGGGGGTGGGTGGTTGGTTTCTGGTGGCTTGCTTCTTCTTGCTCCATCTGAGACGCGGATCCTCCACATCCTCTGCATGGGGAATGCAGCTGTCGGGGGGGGGGGGTCTCTGTCGTGGGGCCCTCCAAAGACACCTGCCTGGACAAGATAAGCTGTCTCCTGGCTGGAAGAGGAGTGGCTCTTCTGTGGGCTGTCTGAGGGAGAGGGGTCTAAGAGAGGGCTGTTCCTCGGTGGCGGATCTCACCCTCCAGGAAGCTGCACCTGGCCATGACATAGGTCTCTCCGGTTAGTGAGCTTGACAGCAGCCTGCCCGGATTTCTTCAGGTGCAGTTGCCATACCAGGTGTGCATATGCTTCCACCCACCCCAGGAATACATCTAGAAGTGTAGCCCAGGCTCTCCGCCCCTTCTCTCTCCATGCTGCCTGCTTCCGCTTCGTGTCGCGATAGAGCCTGTGGCCCTTCCTCCACAGGTACTCGTTCTCCCTCAGCCATTCCAGCACCACCTCCTCATGCGTCTTCAGAAATGGATTACTGTTTCCTCTTTCCCTTCTCCTTGCCTTGCCTTCGCCTCTTCCTCCCTCTGGCAGGGGCTTCAGGGCCTTCAGCAGCAGGGCCAGGGCCTTCAGCAGCTAAGGGCCAGGGCCTTCAGCAGCAGGGCTTTGAGGGCCTTGGGGCTGTCCATCACAGCAGCAGCAGGAGAAGCACAAGCACCAGCAGCAGCACACACAGGAGCACCACCAGCAGCAGCAGAAGCACCAGCAGCTTCAGAGTCATGCCGGGTGGTGGATGGTGGTTCTATTCTTCTTGCCAGGAGTTGGCACAGGCTTCCTCTTCTTCCCATCATGGTGTTCTCTCAAGATGTCTCTGGCAGCAGGTTCTTCCTCTGAATGCTGACTGCTTGCGAGCTGCCTCCTCTTTATATCCGCCGCGGAGCTTACGCAATTCATCCTCCCCGCATGTGCAGTAAACGCTTTGCATCCGCTACGCATCACCTATAGGCGTCTGTGATGCATCCGCGTCAATCCGCTACGCATCCGCTCCTTCCGCTATGCATTCGCTTCACTATTCTCCCCCAGAAGCCCTCAGATGTGTCATCCGCTTCCATCCGCTAGGCTTCCTACGAACATCCGCTTTACATCCCCGCTACATCCTCCCCACGTCTGTACCTTTCCGTTGTTGTCCTCTCTGTTTATGCAAATTTGGGGCACTTTTGAGAGCGGATAACAACAGATGGAAATTTTGCTCATCTGCTGTGTCCTTTTTGCATATGTTTTGCATCCGTCGGCCAGTGTGACCTAGCCTTAAAATCAGTTACCCAAAGCTATGAATTAACTTACCTTTACTCCCATCATGGAGCAGGCTGATGAAAAATAGAAAAAACACAGAATTTCTATATTCAAACAACAATTACAAAATGTTGTAGAAACTAAACACAAACATAGGACAAACCTGCTTTTCTGCCTCAAGGAATTAATCCACCAAATACATATATATGTTTGAACCCTTAATTACTCTTAGTCTGTGTTAACCATAAAAATTAATGCTTGATTTCGTGCTTGGTTCCCAAGCCCATATTATGGTATGTTTCTCAAAGTTCTTTGTTCTGTCTTTGTTTCTCTTCCAGCGATAGTCTTCTCATCAAACAGACAAAGAAATGAAACAGCGATTGCCTCCTTGAACCACGCAGATGACTGACAGAATGGGAATTCTGGGCTTTTGGATATTGCACCTTTGAGGCCCATAAATATTCTCTTGGGATTTATTTTCAGTTGTCATCTTCACCCTTGTCAAATTCCCAACTCATCCCTCACTAAAGGACCTTTTCTAGCTAATGTGGCTCCATTTTTTTGAGAATACCAACAGTAGGAATCAGTGTCAGGGTTCCAGTGATTGCCCTAATTAATTTTATTTGAACTCTTTATTGAATGGAGGTCCCTTAGATACTTAATCCCATCCAGCAGGATGAGATGTTTACTGGGAGAAACAAAAGAGGGTTGCATTGTGCAATTCTCTCTATCTGGGCTGATATTTTTTGAAGTAGATCAAATTGTTGCTGTTAAGTTTCTGATGGGTCTGTGTCATGCCTTACATTTAAAATCCCTGGCTCTTCCATTTTTTCATTTCTGACTTACTTTTCCATTCCCTGTTCCCTATTGAACATCTCATCTCAGGAATAGATGGGTCACAGGACTTTTGCAAGTGCTGTGAGACTTTATCTATGTAACTTCGGTTGCCTTGTGATTCACATCTTTATTAAATAAAATCAGGTCCAAAACTTCTGATATGACTGTTTGCTTTCATTTTTAAGGGATGGGTTTCTTTCACCAGACAGTCCTTATGCAAAAGGGAGAAAAATTAGCCATTTGAATACTTTCAAAGATCAGTTCACTTTAACACCAAGTTGTGTTAATGCATGACTGTAGTTGTGAGGAAATGGAGAGCAGGTGGCAGTGCATTGCTATAGTTCTCAGTAGAATACAGTTGCATTTTCCGTCGTCCACACAAGAATATTTTATTTTTGTCTATTTTTGCTGTTCTATTCAGAATGCTTTGCCATTGCCTTTTTCCTAGGATGGAGAGAGAGAAAGACTAGCCCATAGCCACACAGCTAGCTTGGAAGGAGGCAGGGCACTAGGGTAGAGTTCACAATCTCTCAGAATTTCAAACCTGCCTTTAGCCATCAACTGAGTGATTCTTGAATGATGTTTGACCAAACTGCATTACCATACACCCATAAAGCCGATCAATCATGCTTCATGTCCTACTGCAGACTTGATTAAAAATCTGGTATGTGCAATGACAAAGTATTGGCAGAAAGAGTGGTTGAATGTCTGATTAACTGGTGAGGAGAATTCTTCCTTAATTAAGAGAAAAATATTTGCTGGCAGATAGTTTTCAGAGTTTTTGTTTTAAAATAAGTATACTATTTTCTCTAAATGAAAACACTACATAAATAATAATCTGCCAGTGTCTCTGTGAAAAGGAATAATCTATGTGGTAATTTAGCCTGTTGGGCATATTTAGGATTTTTAAAGCATGTGAAGGATATTCTTACAAAATGGCTGCTATAAGAAGATGCCCTAACACAAAATGGCTGGTATATTAAGCATGAAATGTCAAAACAACTATTCTACCTGAAGGCAACTTGAATTGCTTTCTGTTGTACCCAGGAAGCTCTAGCTTACCTTGTGTTCTTCCCCACAAAGGTGAACATATTTTCCATACCCATGTCTGCAAGGTTTTATGCAAGGCCCAGGGAATTTCTTGTAAATAAAGATGCTGGGGGATGCTTTGCCAGATCCCAAACTTGCCTGGATTCTCAGTGCAGTGTCAACAAAATTGCAGGAGCTAGAGGGGAATGAAAAATATCTCCATTCCGCTTACACCTGTTGGCACACAAGTAGGAAGTACTGGTATGTCATATACCATACAATGGCAAACTAAGATGTGCAGGTGGGAACATGTTTCTGACTTTAGCACCATTGTAGAATCGAGATTGGAAGTTATTGGAAGTCAGGCAATGTACAAATGTAATAAATACACTGAACTCCCATCAGTTTCCTTGTTTGACCTTACAAATGATGTTAACCATTCCTTAAAGCCTGATTTTTGCCAGGATAGGCAACAGTTCCTTCCAGACTAGCTGACCTTGGGAAATCTGGGCAGAATTGGATCTTGCTTAGATTTGAGTAGACTACTTCAGAAAACTACAAGAGTCTTGAAAGTCAATGACAAGTCATTATCTCCTTAGGAGCCAGTGTGAGTCCATTTTCCTATTGCTGCAAGAACTACATGTAGTAGCTCTGCCACGCTGGTGAGGGCACATTTGTAACACTGTTCAGTCACCCCCATAAAAAAAAGGGATGAGGCCCTAGAAAGGGCTGAGAAGAGCAAGGATGCTAGGCGGTCTAGACTCTTAAATCCTATGAAGAATGGGTGACGGAATTATGGTATGTTTTGCTTAACAAAGAAGACTAAGGGGAGATGTGATAGCGAGAAGGGCTGCCACAGGAAAGGATGTTGGATTTATTTTCCATAGCACCGGAGGGTAAGGCAAGCAGTGAAAGCTTGTCAGAGGGAAATCCACTTTTGGATTTCCCAAAATATGGAGGGAAATTTGAAAAATTCCATATTTGAAATATGGAGGAATATCCTCACAGAACTATTGAGCAGGGAACAGTTTGTTTCCTGGAGTTGTGGGTAGTCCTTCACCAGAGATTTTTCAAGAAATTTGTCCAAAACAGTATGAGTAGACACTGAGAGCTAAGATTATTTTTTTAAACAGAAGAAAAGGGGGGGAAAGGAGAACACCTTTGGGATAAAATAGATCTTAAACTGTGTAGCAAAAAAAGTCAGTAAAGCAGTGGCAATTTTAAAAAATTACCTGTCAGGCCGGATAATAATATCAATCATACATTTTCTCTGCAGGGGAAATTGGAATGATTACAGTAGATAAAAAAAATGAAAAGTCTCTATTTCTATCGGGTAGGGCTTCACCAATTCAACCTTCAGTATGACTGGCTGTAAAATAGATGAAACGCCTTGGTACTTTCTCAAGCAGCCCGTCTCAAATAATGTAACCTGAAGATACAGCACAAGAGGGCAGTGTGATGATAGAATGAACTTCTCCCAAGGAATAGGGAATTATGGTATTTTGGGAGGGGGGGCTCTGTAGTTTAGGAACTGTAATACAAAAGTGGATAGGGAATCAATGGGAAATCCACCAAATCAGTGGATCTGCAGAAAAAAATCAATGCTTTACATTTTTATTTTCAATACTTATAAACTGCCCCAATTCTACCAGAATCTGGGTGGGTACCAATATACAGGTAGTCCTCGACTTGCAACCATAACGGAGCCCAACATTTTGGTTGCTAAGCAAGATAGTTGTTAAGTGAGTTTTGCTTCATTTTGTGGCTTTTCTGGCTACAGTTGTTAAATGAACCACTGCAAGTTATTTAGTAATACAGTTAAGTGAATCTGGCTGCACTTCATTGACTTTGCTTCTCCAAAAACATCGCAAAAATTGATCACATGATCCCAGGACATTGCAATTGTCATGAATACATACTAGTTGCTAAGTGACCAGATTTTGATCATGTGATCATGGGGATGCTGCAATGGTCATAAGGATGAAAAACAGTCACACGTCACTTTTTCAGCGCCATTGTAACTTTAAACAATCACTAAATGAATGGTTATAAATAGAGGAACTACCTGTAAAATGTAGTCTGTGTATTGTTGCAAAGCATTTTTCTGTTCTCTACATTCCCCTCACCCATTTTAATCCAAGTATCTTGATTTTTCCTCACCCTTCAAACTTATGCAAAAAACAAAATGGTTTCCAAATAAATTAAAAATACAGTGATATTTTATTTTTAATATTACACATTACCTGGTATGTCTCAGGGTTGCCTGAAATATAGCCCATATCTATGTAACAATTCCACCTGGTGGTGAATGAATGCTGATTTCAGAGTTTATTAGCTTTATATATATATATATGGGGGGCGGGGAGGGAGAACAACTTCAAAAAGTGGCAGACTTAAGACAGTGGAAGGTGCAAATGTTTGTATTTAGCCAATGACAGATTTGTTACTTGTCTGCGAGCTGATACAAATCGCATCCTGACTCACATACTTCTCCAAGAGCCCTCATGGAATCTGTTTCAAATTCTAGTTAATATTTATTTAGAAAATTTATATAGCCACCTACTTGCTTCCCAGTGACTCTAGGTAGTTTACAAACAATAAAAATACAATATAGGAAAAATATATATAAAAAAATAAAACAATAACCACCCATTCATCCACCTCTGGCTACAACACAGTCAAATGAGCCAGTTGATGGGCTCCATCCTGTCCTGGGTTCCCCAGGTCGACTGGCAAAGCCATGTGTTCAGGGCCTTACAAAAGAGTGTCAAAATGGGGAGGGAAGTCTAATTTCTGAAGGGACGATATTCCAAAGAGAGGGAGCCACCAAAGAGAAGCTCCTTCTTCTGGGTCCCACCAGATGTATCTCCTTTTAGGGGACAGGACCCTCAACATTCCTTGCCTTCCTGCTCTAGTGGGTTGGGTGGATGTGACTGGCAAGAGACGGTCCTTCAGATAACCTGGTCCCAAACCATGAAGGACTTTAAAGGTAACAACTGGCACCTTGAATTGCACCCAGATGCAAACTGGCAGCCAATGTAGTTCCCGCAGGAGAGGTAACACATGTGCACATGGAGGTCTGCACAAAACCATGGAGGCTGCTGCATTTTGAACAAACTGGAGCTTCCAGATGCTTTTCAAGGGTAGCCCCATGCAGTACAGTGAGTCAAGATGGGAGGTGAGTAGGGCAAGAGTGACTGTGAGTATGGATTGTTGGTCCAGGAAAGGGTATAACTGGCATACAACTCACAGTTGTGCACAGGCCCTCCTGGCCATGACTATATTAAAATCTATGCTATATTAAAATATATTAATATATTAAATAGATATATTGATCAAATGAGAGGAGGCACATACCAAACAATTATCTGGTTTATTTACAGAGTAAAGCAATCCAATCTATTATTTACAGAGTGCAATTGCCAAAAGGTTGGTGAATAAACAGATAGCTGTTGATCTTGTGGTTCCCAGTTGTAAATGGAACATGGTCAGCTTTGATCCGATGAAGTTTCAAACAGTAGGAAGAAACTGGATTAGAAAGCTTAAGCTAAGGAAGAATGCTTATTGAAAAGCACTGTATTCAGCCTCTGGGTCCAATAAGTGGAATGACCCAAAGCAAAAGTGCAAGATTTGCCCGCTCCAGATCCATAGTAAGCTTTGTATCACCTACTAAGGGGTACATTCTAAAAAATGGGAAGGATTAGGCCGCCTTCGGAGAGGTCTAGGGAACACAAGCAGGTGTTTTACTTTTTAGACTAAAGAACAAGGTACTTTGCATGGACTCAAAAACAGCAGAGATCTAGCTAGTAGATGTGCTGAAAGATGGGGCATTTTAGGAGGTAATAAAGGAGTCAAGGCAATAAATTGGTGGCTGAGAACCCCAATCTGCACAATCACAGTGGGTGCAAGATTCTACATGCAAATGAAATAAACATCTAAGAGGCCTATGATAATTTAAAATAATGGAGGTAAGGGGGCAAGTGAGAATAAAGTGATAAAAGGAGGAAGTGCCAGCTGGGTTTTTCCATGCAGTGACCAAAATGTGTTGGACAGCCCTGTACAATTCTGTAAACCTCTACACAAAATTGTTATTAGCAAGGACAAATGTTCACTGCAAATGGAGCCAATGATGGCTACTTTTTCTTCAAAGAGCCTTTAGGTTTCTTTTCTTTCCCAGATGGCCATGGTTTTTGACCTTTCTCTTCTTTTTTCCCTTTCATGTTGTCTAAATTCTCATAGATGGTTGGTTCCTCCCTTTGCCTGTATAAGGAGGAAAAGAG
Organism: Laticauda laticaudata; assembly: GCA_004320025.1. Lineage (NCBI taxonomy): Eukaryota > Metazoa > Chordata > Lepidosauria > Squamata > Elapidae > Laticauda > Laticauda laticaudata. The sequence goes on along the minus strand of BHFT01014764.1, from coordinate 76,892 downwards.
CAAAAAAAAGGGCAGACAAGGTTCATAGATAATGTTGAATCATTGATGGGCTTGCTATGTGCATGAGCTTCATGAAATTTTTCATGTTTCTCTCTTTCTTGCTTTAAGGAAAAACATTGCTGCTTTCTGTTTATCAGATGACTCACAAGAAAGCAACAATTAAATATTGGCTTTCAATCCAGTTTATTTGTGGGGTGTTATTATTGTTGTTTTTTGTCAATTCACATTTAATTAGTTTGCATAAATAAACCACATTTGATTTGATTTACATGAAAAAATAAGGAAGTTATTCCCTAAGGAGAGTGGGTTGAGATGGGGTGGAAAGAAATAAATGAGAGCATCCAGAGTGTGGTCTTAAATTATATTTGAGCTACTCAAATTCTGAGAATATGTGACAGCTTATTTAAATCCAATTTTGTACCCATTCAGAAGATAGCTGTACCAATTAGTCAAAGGAAGGTGCTTTCTGCTATTTTGAAATATGTTAGCTGCTTCATACATAGAGCAGGTTATGTTGCATTTTTAAAAATAACCTTTCAAAGCAGCATATATATGGCACAAAATTATATTATTGGAATGGGCTTTGGACATCACTCATTTGCTTTCAAATATACACAAGATCAAATTTCAGAATTCTTTCAATTCATCAGATTGCCAAGTTGTTGTTAAAATAACATCAGCAAAGAAGATACTTCAAAGACGACCTGTTAAATACTTCATAGATTCTAAGGGGTTCTGTTAACATTTAGCAAAGAATGATACAACTCCTGCAACTTTCATCACTTGGCATTAATTCTAAATTTTAGAGCAACAAGACACAAGTAATCTCTATTGTAGACTGACTCTCTATTTTTTTTCTCTCTATTTTTTTCTCTCAAGGCTAAATCTTTCAGTCTTTTAGGACATTGTTTCCCAAGTTTTGATTCATAGAGATATTTATTTTCCATACCCCCCCGCCAAAAAATAGAATGTTTTGAAGAGTGGTACACAGCAAGTTTAGGATGGTGTTATATATGTCACTGATATAGACCAGGAAAATATCCATGAGTCTCAGTTTCTTCTATCCAGTTTAAATTCAACATTGCTGAAACTTGCATCTAGTTTAGAGTTTCCTCCAGGAAAAAAAAAATGTTAATTATCTCATCTCTACCACTTTCAGAACACTGAATTGTCTTTATAAATATTATTATTTGCTTTGAACAAAGGTCTTACCTGGAAGATTTTCTAGAAACCTTTGGGTGTGAGGTCTTCTGGGCAGGTGGGTAGGTGAGATTCCCATATTCTGATTCATTTAGTCTTCCTTTCGGAGACTGCAGCACGGAGAAAAGGGGTAAAAGTAAAGCTAGAGCTAGGGGGGAGGGGGTTTTGTTGTTCACTGGGCACTTTCTTACTGTATGGAAGGCAAGGAGCTGAAACTGCCTATGTGAACAGAAGGAAGCTGAAGTCTCCCCTCGCAACCAAAACAAACACCTGCTCTCCCACCATTTTTTCTTCTTGTTCCATCCTCCAGCCTGACTGTGAAGGCACTTGAAATCTCTTTTGCTGCGACCTGGACTGGCAAGTCTCTTGGTCAAGATCCACTGATTAGTGCACAGCCAGTGAAGATGACAAGGGCTCAGCTAATGAGGATAAACCAGCTTGGTTCTCTAACCAGTGTGTCTAATGTGGCTGCTAGAAGATGAATGTGTCATAGTTATTGTCCCTTTGCTAGGGAGCAAACTATCTTGATGGGTGCCATCTGCTTCTCTAGAGGAAAATACAATCAACCCCTCCCCCCTCCCAAGGTAACAGAATGGCATTTGCATGCCTCTTTCAATCCATTACCTGTATAATGTCCCGTTTCTTTTTGGTGATTTCTATAAATTGGCATATGGCCATATAGATGAACTTGTATTGAGCTTCAGTCTGCACCATTCCTGAGCGTTGCGACCGGACCATTTGAATAGCCTTTGGAATATCTATATCACAGTCCAGTCCTGGGACACAATGAGAAAGAGAAAGGAGGAATAGGAAAACAGGTTAAAACACACAGAAGCCACTTGGTATTGTGGTTGAAGTGATCTGTTTATGTTCATTACCAGATGAATATTTACTTGATCAGGGTTTAAATGCAGCGTTTGGCTCTAAATGCCTAGAAATAATGATAACCAGAAAAATAGATATAGCAACTTCCCTGTCATAGCTAATTAAGGATCTTTCTCTGCTTCATCCTGAAATGATCTGCCAACCTCCTTCCTGCTATGTCTCCCTTTTCTGCCTTCTGCGTAGAGGTGGATTTGAAGCTGTACAGGTTCAGATAGATAACTCAACAAGACGTCCATAACAAATTACATTTATTGGTTTATCAGGTATCCTCATAACTCACGTTTGTGATGAAGTTCTTCTTTAATGANTTGTATATCTGCCTTGTAGTAAAAGATGGTTATCTCCTAACCCATCTCGTAGCAATAGAAAGAAGCTGCCATGAGTTAGAGAGTCCAGGCAAAAGTGAGGAAAACCTCCCCCAACCCACTAAGGGTCAATTCAATGACCAATTAGGATTACAGATGTGGCCACATGACATGGACTACATTTCCCAGGATACCTTTAACTACATTTACCAAGATGCCTTCCCTTTAGGGGACAGCTCATAATTCCTAAGTAACTATCCAATTCCCATAGACTGGCTGGGACAGCACAAGTCCCATTGGGTTATCTGTGGCTGAGGACCGCTCTGATGCCATAGGGGGAGGCATCGCATGTTAGGGTTTACGGCAGTGTCTCGCTGCCATGAGGACGCTGCTTGATGTTAAAATGTTTTTTATTTTTGTGAATGCATCGGCCTCGTGTTGTCACCAAGTCCAGCTCGCTGTTTTATCGAGCAGCCTGTGGAGCGGTTCCATGGTGGTTGTTTTCTGCGGTAGAAAAACATTGTAGAAATTTAGCAACCTTAGGAATGCTTGCAGTTCCGCTTTGTTTTGTGGCATGGGGACTTCCCATATTGCTTTAAGCTTCCCGTTTGTGGGTCAGATGCCTGCGGCATCTATTAGGAAGCCTCAAAATTCTACTTGCAGGACTGCTATGTGGCATTTATTTCTCTTTAGTTTCAACCCTGCCTCCTGGAACCTTCCCAGGACTGCCTTAAGCTGCTCCATCAGCTGATTTCTGCTAGTGGCTGAGACAATTACATCATCGAAGTAGGGTATGACTCTGGGGATGTTGGACAGCAGCCATTCCATGATACTCTGGAACAGGCCCGGGACTATGCTTACACCGAACTGGAGTCTCTTGCACTTGAATGGCCCCCTATGTGTAATGATGGTTTGCGGCTTAGCGGTTGCCTTGTCAACGGACAGTTGCTGATAGGCCTGGACCAAGTCTAATTTGGCGAATATAGTCCCTCAGCCCAGGGAGTGTAGGAGGTGTTGGACTATGGACACTGGGTAGGCGCTTTTCTGGAGGGCTTTGTTCAGGGTCATTTTATATTCTGCACAGATTCTTATTGACCGTGGCTTAACTGGGATCACGATTGGGGGTCTGCCATTTAGCATGATCCACCAGTTCTAGGCCCTTTGGCTATTAATTTGTCCAGTTGCTCTTCGACTTTTGGTCAGAGGGCGAACAGGACTCGCCCTGGTTTGAGATGGATCGGGGCAATAGTGGGGTCTAGATTAAGCGATATGGGGGTCCCCGTGTACTTGCCCAGTTTGTCGTCAAAGACATCGCTGAATTCTCATTCCAACTCTGCAATGTCTTCTGTTGGGCTGGGGTGGGAGTTTTCTGTCACATGGATGCCGGGGATGCTTATCTGGAGGGATAAACTGGGTAGGCTCTGGTCTACTATTGTGAGTGGTAGGTCCCTGCTGAAGGTGCCATACTCCATGTAGGCGGTCTTTTTTCCCAGGACTGGTATGCGGTGGCCCTAGTAGTCCCTCAGAACAATGGCGTGGGGTTCCAACTAGTTGTGCCGTTGCTTGGGTAGTAGCTTTTTAAGGGTGTCCCACGATATCATTAATATATAGGACCCTGAGTCCACTTTCATGCAGCAGGGCTTGCCCTCTATTCCGACCATGGCCATTATTTTGTTTGCTTTGAATGCATCAGTGCATCTCACTCTGGTCTGCATGTAGCCCACGAACATAAAATGGGCTTCTTCTTCTCTGGTGTCATCCCTCTTTTTGAATCTCCTGCCAGGGTTCTTACGCCCTCCCCTTTTGGTGGCCATGTTGTTTCGTGGGTGACGTGGCTCATTGGCCTTGTTAGCTCGTCAGTTGGGTTGCACGGTACACTTCCGCAATGTGGCCTCTACGCTCGCACCTCCGACACACAGTGTCTCTGAAACAGCATGCTGAGAGGTGGTGGTTTCCACCTCAGCCACAGCACTCTCGGCTTCCCAGTTTCCTGCCTGGCTTACCAGTTTTTAGCTTATGCACATCTCTGTCATTGTCGATGGTCTTGGAGGTGGGTTTGCTGGGCCATGGCAGGCGATCGGTTCCAGTGGCATGAACCTTCCCAGTCCCTCAGATCTGTGCTGCTGAGTTGTTGGACAATTCTGAGGCCCTGGCCTCATTGACAGCTTCTTTGAAGGAAATGTTCTCACAGGCCAAAAGTTTCTTTTGCACTGCTGGATCCTTTATCTCCAGGATGATCCGATCCCAGATCATCCCCTCGGTGTCTGGGAACCTGCAGTTCTTTGCAATCCTCCAGAGATCCGCCACTAATGAGTTGATCATCTCTCCCTCTCTCTGGATCCACATGTAGAAGTCATAGCAGCTGGCCGGTTAGGAGGGGGACGGGCCGTAGTGACTTCGGAGGGCACGCTGGAGCTCATCCCAGGACATGGTCTCTAGATCATCTGCGAGCAGGGCATCGGCCATTTCATAGATTTCGATGTCGCAATATGTAAGGAAGAGTGTCTTCTTCTGTGCATTGGGGGCTGCCTGGAGTCCTTTGACTTCCAGGTGCAGGTTGAAACAGCCCATGTAGCATGACCACTTCTCTTTTGCAGGGTTGTAAGGGATGGCCATCGTGCAGTGAGCCAGGCTGGTTGCACATTGAGCCATGTCTTCTGCCGGGTCGCGATCGTTCTCGGTGGTGCAGCGTCCAGTAGTAATGGCGTCTAAAACCCACAAGGTGTCCCTTGTTCTCTCCACAGTTCAGGATCCCAACTTCGTCGCCAGTGTTCGATGGGTCCAAGCGTAAAAGAGAGGCAGCACACAGCGGGAACTGATAAATAAGTTTATTTCAAAGTTGGTGTAAAAAAGTGCAGCTTCTGCAGCAGGCGCCGGCTTTTATTGCTGGCGCTGTCCAAAGCTTCAGCCACTGACGGGACTTCGTTTTTCCTGCCAGTGGCTAGGCCAATGAGTGGAGTCTATTAGATGACTCCACTCCTTGGCCATATTTGGTCATATACAACACCAAACATCTGGAACACCTCTTAAACATCACCAGCATTGATAAACTCAGGATCAGTTAATTTCAAATGGCTGCTTTACTTGTAATGGCTTACATTCTATGAGATTCCTTTAATACCATCAAACTACAACATCCCAGATCCTTGGAAAGGACTAAAATAATAAATGGACAAAAATGCAAAATCCCATCTAAACATCTGGCTGACTATGCAATGAACAATAATGACTTTAATTCTTAAAGTGCCTTTTTTTTTTAAAGATAGCAACTTATATCAAGGCATTGTGTCACATTTTATAGGTGGATTAGTCTGAGGCTCGCTAGGGTGTTTCAAAAAGCACTATGAGCTGGACCTTCCATTGGGGAGGTCATTACAACTTGAAGTTCTTTTGTATGTGTGATACATATAAAAAAGGAATGGGGCTTCAACCACACAGTCACAGCAACCATTTTGATTTTTATATATTCTGCCTGGACACCCTTTTCCTCTGGGTTATTCAATCTTTTCCTCCCTAAAAGGAAAAAAATGCACAAAAAATCAAGGACAAATCTGAAGGGATTCCAAATTAAGCATGGAGGTATCTATCAGGAGGACACAATAGTCCCCTGTGAAAGAGTTGAAACATAAATACATGCCAATTGCCAAGTGCCTGAATTTTGATCATAATGAACCTCATGCTGCAACAATTGTGTTGAAAACCAGTCATAAATCACTTTATTCAGTGTCATTGTAGCTTCAGTCATGAGACAAATAGTTTTAATGTCTGTACACATTTTCCTCACAGAAATGGAGAACTTTTAACCATACAGCTCTGAGCATCCCACACTATGGACCATGTTGGCTATCACTCTTGGAAGCAGTCATCTGTCCATATTCGGGGAGTCTAGATTCCCATGCCAACCTCTTTTCATTTTAGCAGCCTAAATTAGAAATGAAAACAAGAGGATTTCTTTTCTTTTTTTTTTCTTTTTGGCTTGTTGCAACAGGGAATTGATTGCAACCTAGAAGCAGTCTGAGATCCCAAGCCATATTTTTAACCAAAGTTGAATAAAATGACCTGCATGGCTATAGCATGCCTTGTTAAAATTCCTGGTATGCAATCTGGGAATTGTCCTCATCTGTGACATTCTTTCAAAATGGCCAGTTGAAACAGTCCTGCTGATTATTATTTCATAAGGTTACAATATACATCAGCTGCTCCTTAGCTCAAGCTCCTTGGGGAGCTGATAATATTTAGAATTTCCATAAGACAGCAACCTGTTTTCCAAATGGCAAGAAGGGTGATTTTCTACCCTTGATCTGATTTCCTGGTGTGCTAGATAAAAATAAAAAGAAGAGAAAGGAAGGGAGGGAGGAGGAGATGAAAACCAGGGAAAATGAAGAGAGAAGCCAGGAGAGGCTTTAACCGAGACTGGATTTTTATAACATAATCTGGAACAGTTAAACAATTTTAAGGAAATCCAAAGTTCAAAAGAACGTACGAATAAAGGAGAAAATAATTCCAAACAACAAAAATCAAAGTAGCAAATAAAAATGAAGACTAAAGCAAAAAAACAAAAAAAAAGTATTTCCAGCCTCAAATAATTAAACAAACGAACAATGCAAGGGGCCAACTCTTTGGGGGAGCTTTTCATAATCTTGGTGCCACTGTAGAGAAGACCCTGTCCCTTGCTTTCACCAATTTATCCACTGCTGGGGAGGGGCTACAAAGCAAAGAACCCCTGAAATAGATCTTAAATTACAGCAAGATTAACATGGGAAAAAGAGGGTTATTCAGATACTTAAAATCAGTTTGGATTCTACAGATAAGAACTACTAGCATTAAGAACTGAGAGTCTGAGTCGCCACAGTTGTTAAGTGAATCATTGCAGTTGTTAAGTTAATAACCCAGTTACTAAGTGACTCTGGCTTCTCCATTGACTTTGCTTGTCAAAAGGTCCTAAAAGATGATCCTGTGACCTTGGGACACTGCAACCATCATGAATACATGCCAGTTGCCAAGCATCTGAATTTTGATCACGTCACCATGGGAATGTTGCAATGGCTGTAAGTGTGAAAAACAGTCATAAGTCGCTTTTTTCAGTGGTGCTGTAACTTTGAATGGTCACTAAAGGAATGGTTGTGGCCAAGGACTCCCTGTACTCATCTTACTTAATCAGCAATTCTGTATCAAAGACGTCCGTTGTAATGGTTGCCATTTTGCTTAAGCCAGTTCATAAAATGGGACAGAACTCACTTCACAAATGTTTCACTTAGCAACACCAATGTTGGATTCAATTGTGGTTGTACGTGAAAGACTATCTCCACAACAGGTGGTCTCTCTATCTATAGAGACTGTGGATTCTCCATCTCTGAAGGTTTTTAAGAAAGCCCTTCACAGGAGATTTGATTGGTTTTCTTGCAGGTTGGTTGCAGAGGGCTGAACTAGATCAGTGGGGGCTAATCTTTTTGATCTCTTGTGCCGAAAATTGTGCATGCTTGCATTCGAGCACCCAGAAGGCAATGCGTGTGTGGGGGTGGACATGGCTTAGTAGTCATGTTACTGGCTGGGCGTGGCCAACTCAACATCACTCACATCGAGGCATGTATCTTCTCACCTGGCCTCTCATGACTTACCAAAAGCTCGTTTGGGCTGCACCAAGCGCAAAGTAAATGGCTGTGCCTGGGGCATCTCGCGTAACATCTTGGCAACTTCGTAGTGACGGCATCCAACAATGGTTTGGTCATTAATGGCTTCAATGCTGTCCCCCACAGACACTCCTGGAATGCGATTCATTATGCTACCCTCCTTAATACGCTATAAAGTGGGGAAGTAGGAAAAAAAGGGAAAGGTTAGAAAGAGAATAATTCTATTTATGGCCCAATGAGACTGATCATGAAAAGTGAGACAGGAGTAGCAATTTTTCTCTTTAGCAATTTGAAGATGTCTCACTTCAACTCTCAGAATTCCTCAGTGAGCATGCGAGGATTTCTGGGAGTTGAAATCCAGATATCTTCAACTTGCTAAGGTTGAGAAACACTGGACAGGGTATGGTAAAAATCTCAAAATGGCAGCTGCAGCAGCACAATCAAGGTTCCACTTATCAAGGTTCCACTTATTTTTTTAAATAGGCAAAACTGATTGTGCCATTGTGGCTGCCAACTTGTTTTTTTGACCATATATTGTAGACACCTCTGTAAGAAGGGTTGGACCTGCATAATAGTTGAATGAGAAACTATTAGGAAATGATGAGGGAGAAACTATTAAGAAATAATGAGGAAAAGGTACAATTGTGTTCCTTCCTTCCTTCCTTCCTTCCTTCCTTTTTTTTTGCCTTTCTAGAAAATTATTTTCCCTGTTCCCAGTTTGTTAGTGGAGGAAAGAAGACTTATGTGAATCATACAAATTGGGGAGGGCTGAAATTTTGTTCATGCTTTAGTTTTATTGATGTGACATGCACACGAGCTATCGAACATTGAGAAATATCATGCAATATAAGTCTTGAAACTGTGGACCATTATTTCTCAACCTTGGCAACTTTAAAGATTTGTGGACTTCAACTCCCAGAATCCACAGAGACCTCCCCGCAACAAGTAACAATCAACTGGCTGCAATGTGATAAATTACAATTCAAATTTAGATGACTTTGGCTACACTCTCTAACTTTCTCTCAGCTTAACCCATTTTCCCCCAACTTGGTGCCTTCTCAGCACGTCACACTATAAAACCCATGCTGAGTTGGAATTCTGGCATTCAGAATCCCATGTATTTGGAGAGCCCCAGTGAAAGTAAGATTGGCATAATCTATTGCATGGAGAGAATAGGATTGGAGTGAGTTGGAGTTGGAGTGGAAATCACCTATACCAGTTTGCTCTTTAGAGGACAGGTGTTATAAATGTAACATGCATACTGAGAGGAAAATGGGGACAGAATCTAATGGGCAGAAAACAAAAATGGATTTTACTGACATGGTGAATCCTCTGGAATAATTTATTTATTAGATTTGGGTGCTACCCATCTTGTCTAATTCATCCAGTCCCCATAAAAATTGCCTCATGTTGCATGTATCATTCCTCCTTGCCAACATTGAGAAATGCTGGCCGAGACCTTCAATTGGCCCCAAATGCCACAAACCAGCTAATAATGAGGCCATGTTATAGTTTATTTATTGAACTACAGTCTATATTTATTCAATTTCTATGGCTGCCCATCTCAGTCAATGATTCTATTATGCAAAGCTTTCACACGCAACTCAACATCTGGCTTATGAGTGAGATATTTGCAGGTAGAAACATGGCTATTGCAAATCAGCATGTCAGTCTTTTACCCTGTTCCCAAAGACCTACCTTGATGAAAGCATAGCCAGCCCCATTATCTGTGATGGTAAGTCCCAGAGCATCCTCTGTTTTGGTGACCTCCACCTCCTTGGTATCACCGCGGACGTGAGCAAAAATGAAGTCCTCCAAACCAATCTGGCCACCCAGCAGTTTCTGCATATCTACCTTGTGGGTGTTTAAAGTGCAGAATAGGATCTGGAGAGAGGTGTAAAATGCATTTATATTTTATATAGGGAAAAAGTCTCTGTGGGAGAAGTCAAAAGGTCAGGAAATCTGAAAGCAAAGCCCTTTGGAGCCCTCTTCTTGCCTATTGCTTTTAGAAGAAGTGGTAAGATTAAAATGGGGAGGAAAATATGGAGTTTATACAGGCATCTTCACACTGGACTGGAAAAGTCTCCCCCCTGCATAAGTGAACCGATATTTGAGATTATTCTTCCCTAGTTATGCTTGTTTCTGTCCTCCCTATCTCCCATCCTCTCCTGCCATAGACTGTAAGCCATGTGGGAACTGAGCTTTCCAGCTCAAATTACTCATTAACTCCTTACTCTTCTTTTAACCATAGCTGAAGTTTTCATCGGCCCAAACATTGCCAACCCAGCTTTTAGTCTGCTTCCAGTTGCAGTGAAAGCTCTTCGGTTGTCCCTTCATGCCTTCTCATTCCCAGTCCCTTCTTGGGTTCCAGGTCCTGGAACCTGATCATTAATCCTTTGTATTTTCTATTCTTGTTTTTTTATCCTGAGCTATTTCATGGTCTTTTTCCCTTGACTTCTTTGTTGTTTCTTATGTGTAATGCTGGAGGTATTTTTCAGAATATCTACACAAAAATTCCTCTCTCTTCTGGCAAGATGCTGAACATTTCATCTTATCACTGTATTTTCTTTTTCTTTTTTTTTGAAAAATTTTATTTGGGTTTTCACAAAGACAAAATACAAATAAAACATTAAAATAAGAAATAGTCCCAGAGTTAATCACTTCTCTATACAGACACAAACTCAATTCATGCATCATTTTATCTCTATTCCATATCTTATGAACCTTTTATATTTTTAGATAGTTTTACCCTCTTTTAAATTTTCTCACTTTATTTTAATTATCTCATTCTCAATCATCAAGCCTTATATATATACTTTTCCTGATGCATTTCATATTTATATCTTTCTTATTAAGCAATTTTTCTTAGGAATTAGAATTTAGTTTCCAATTAGAGATGACGCTTATATATCCTTTAATTTTATCCTATTCAAAACTCTTATTTAAGTTCAATGACCTATAGCCTTTAGAATTTAGCATCAATAATACCAACGTCAATCGGATATCTGGCTTGGTACATTCTATAAAACAGACCACTATATTCTTAAAAGAAAATTATTATACTATTATATATGTAAATAAAACAACATTCTATTTCCATTCTATCATTAATATTCATTAAAATCTTAACTTCTAACATTTCCTTTCATGAAATGTCATACTATCCTTGGACAATTAATAAATTTCCATGGTTAATCTTATTTCCATTATTTCTCTTATATATTTTAGGAATCGATTACTAAATAATTAAAACATGTTCCCTTTTATTCTCTCAATCATTTTATTCATTTATTTATTAAAAATCCCAACTACATTACATCATATTTTAATCCATATCAATTTCTAAAAATTATTTCATTAATGTAACGATAACAATTGCTATTTTTATGTACCCTTGTAGAAACCCCTTACAATTTTAAATTTTCATCATTATCTGAAACAAACTTTATGGTTCCAATCTTATATCTATTTCCCTGTTTCTCCATTTTGTTTCTGTCTTTTACAACATTCTTTTCTACCTTCTTCCCCTCTTCTTTCCCTGCCCTTTTACCCTCGTCTCTACTTACAATTCTAATTCTCTTCTGTTCACCATCTCTGTTGCTTTCTAATATATATTATCTTTTCAAAATTGTTCCTTCTTTTGAGTGTTTTTAAGTCTTAAACTTTATCACTCATCTTCCCCCTTTCTCCCCCCCCCTTAAAATTAATATTGAAGCATTAATATGGCTTTCTCTGTCCAAATATTCTCGTTCTCAAGTGTTTCTTGTTGCTTATCATAAAAGTACCAGATTCTCCATTTCTAGATTGAACAACAACCAAAATAACTTTCTCCTTACTTGTGATCTTTACTTCCCTTTCTTAAAAGTTCATTTTTCAGTTATTTAAAGAGTGATACATTTTAAAAACTTTTAAAAAACAACACCCAGTAATTTTGTTCCAGATAGCAAAAAAACAAAAAATACAAGATAATACAATAATCCAAGGCTAGTTGCTATTGCTTTCTTTTTCCCTTTCTCATCCTGGGGTCATTATTTATTAGCAAGTTTCCATGAAAATATCTTTGAGGATCTAGTTAAAATTTCACATGTGAGTATTAAGTTACAAGTCCTTCCTTTAATTCACAGCAATCTCCTCCATTTCAGATCTCCCTGTATTCTTTTTTTCTTCTTTCCAGCTTTAAAAACTTTTAAGAAACTCCAGAGAATACTTTATTAATACTTTGACTTTTTATATTTCAGCTTAGATGACCTATATGTCAAGTGGATTTTTATTCCAAATTTTCTTGCTTTAGTCCTTAGCTGTAGTATAAGGAAAGAAAAAAAAACTATTTTTCCATTCTCCTCCTTCTGCGCTTCAAAATTTCTTGGCACAATGTTTGGAACTTAAATTCAAAGTACTATTTGTTGCTTTTTCTGTATTGACCAGTCAACAAACTTTCTCTTCTTATCTTCCTCCTGCACATATCTTTTCAGTCAAGTTCTATCTTTGTTGTGTCATTTCTGACCACCACTGCAACACTTTGGAAAGGAAGTAATGGCCAACTGGGAGGATTGCAGTCTCCGCAACCCTGAGCAGGCATGTTCCCCACCACTCATCACCTCACAGGGTGGCTTAGCCCGAGAAACCAAGACCGGCGTCGAATGTCATCCAGCGGTTAGCAGGATCAAAGCTCGGAGAGACGATTTCGTTGTCCCAATAAGTTCAAACCGGAAGCCACTTATCATGAACTTATTTTCTTCATGGGAGCTTTATGAATCAGACACAGTTCTGTGCAGCTTCCTTCCTCCTTTCCTTCATTCCTTTCCTTCCTTCTTACCTTCATTCTCCCTTTCCTCCTCTTTCCTACACTCCCTCCTCCATCCCTTCTATCCTTCTCCTCCCCTTTTGCCTCTTTCATATCCCATTTTCTCCTTCCTTCTTACCACCCTCTCACTCCCTCCTTCTAGTAAAAGATAACAGACTACAATAACAAGACCAACAATGAACACACTGAACATCTAACTACCCATCATGGGCATTTGAGCCTGGCCTCCTTGCCTAATACTTTGGTGAATCCCCTCAGGGCAAAGGGACCAGGCCACCCACTTGGCTGAAAGGCTGAGAGCCCAGCCCCTTCCTTCAATGCTTCCAACACAATAAATGGCCCCGTCCTTACCTCTGTTGAGGAGATATCAAAGACCTCTGCAATTTTGGCATAGAGCTCCTTAACATTGGTGAACCCCTCAATCTTGGCGGTGGGGCTCCCGTGGGCCAGCTGGGTGTGGAAGATGAGTCGAGGCCGCACCCGGGGTGGCGGGTGGGGTGGTCTTGGAACTGCGCCATTTTGGCCCGGAGCACATCTTCCCCCTACTGCAGAGGGCTGAGAGCCTCCAGTCTCCTGGGTCACACCGTTTTCCATGGGGGACCCCTTCTGCTGCTCTGCCTTTTCTTTCTTACACTGCTTTCCAGACTTCCGCAGCATTGAGATGCCAGGTGTTTGAACAAAGGGGACGATGGCCTCGATTAAATTATTGATGTTGCAGGTGGAACAGCAAGGCTGTAAGGCGATCCCAGCTCTGGTCTGCTACTGGAAACCTAATCTCTACCTTCCAGTGGGCAGTTCAGTTTGGTGAGCTGCACCTCTTCCCAACAATGCCACTGCCCAGTCACACATGCAGGAAACTGCAGGAGGAAAAAAAAATGCCCGATCTGGCAACCTGAAGCACACAAACTTGCAAACTATTTCTGTCTCTGGGTGTTTGCAGATGCCATGAGTTTCTCTAGGGAATGCAGATGTTTTGCTGGTATACCTGGAGCACATGAGGCCCAGTTGCTCACTTCTTTTATTTATGGAAAACAATTTGTGCTGATTTCCTCAGATTCACTGTTGAGATGGTTAAATGTCTATGTTGTTTTTCCATTACAGGTAGTTCTTGACTTACAACTGTTTGCTTAGTGACTATTCAAAATTAGACAGATACCTCCTCCCCCTTAAAAAAGCTACTTATGACCCAGTTCTGAAGTTCTGATGGCTGGACCCTCCCCTCCTGTGGTCATGTGACCAATTTTGAGTACTTGATAACAGGCCCTCATTTTTAGCCGTTTGCAGCATCCTGCAGTCACATTTTAACGAAAACCTGGCATTTATTCCCAGTTTTCAGCAAAATACCCCTTTGCAGACAATGTTTTAACGACTGTCACATTTACTTTACAAAGTTCATAAAATCAGATTTTTCATGTGTTGACCTGCTTTACAACTGTCACATTTATGACCTAATTGGAAAGTTGCATTTTAACTTCTTCCTTCAAGATGACATTATAGGGCAAACTTGTCAAACTGGCAGCCTGCGGGCTGGATATGGCCCATGTAGGCCACACCCACTCTGGCTCTACCAAAAATGCAAATAATGTTGTGATACATCACGATCTTGCCCACAAGATGATTGAGTTTGACATTCCTATCCAGACAGGAGGTGGTACTCAGCAGGTTCTGACCAGTTCTGCAGAACCAGTAGCAGAAATTTTGAGTAGTTTGGAAAACCAGCAAATCCCACCTCTGACTGGTCCCGCATCCATCTATTCTCTGCCTCTCAAGTCCTAGCTGATTGGCTGGGTCTTCTTTTGTTGCCCTACACAGGAAAATGGAGCTGGAAAGCAGGTTAGTGGGGTGGGGAAGGAATGGGATTTTGCAGGATCCTTCCCCTGCCAACCCTACCAAGCCATGCCATGCCTACCAAGCCACACCCCCTGAACCAACAGTAAATTTTTTTGAATCCCACCACTGATCTAGACCCAAAGAGTTCCCCCCCCATGCTATCACTCTGCTAAACAACTAATTCCCACAACACTGTCAAACCACCTAGTAGATCTGTATTACCTATTAACCTTCTCATCTTTCCTATTACCTATTTCCTTAGTTTCTAATGACTATAACTTTGTTGTTTGTATCTCATGATTTATGTTGATTGCTTTTTTAAGGCCAGGTCACATCGCCCGACGGATGCAAAACGTATGTAAAAAGGACACAGCGGACGAGCAAATTTTCCATCCGTTGTTATCCCCTCTGCAAAAGTGGCCCAAATAGCATAAGAGATGAAAAGATGGACGGGGGGGACGTATCGTGGAATGTAAAACGGATGCTCAATGGAAGCCTACAGTGAAAAGCGAATGGAGCGGATGGCACGTCCGAAGGGCTTCCGGGCGGAAGCTAGCAAAGCGGATGCTAGCGGAAAGAGCGGATGGTAGCGGATGAAGCGCGATGCAGAGCGGCATGCCGTCGCAGATAGAGAGCGGATTGTGTCAGCGGATGACACGGATGCGTAGCGGATGCAGAGGCGGATGCCGTAGCGGATGCCTACGGATCACTGCACATGCAGGGAGGATGCAATTGTGTCAGCCCACGGATATTAAAGGGAGGCAAGCTCGCAAGCAGGTCACCATTCAGCAGGAAAGATCTGCTGCCACAGCATCTTCATCCAGAGGACCATGGGGAAGAAAGAGGAAGCCTGTGCCATCTTTCTGCCAGCCCTGGCAAGAGGGATAGATCCACCATCCCATGCCCTGGCACTGGACTCTGCTTGCTGGTGTTGAACAGAGTCTGGTGCTGGTGTGCTTCTTCTGTGCTGGTGGCTTGTGCCTGCTGCTGCTGCTTCTCCTCTCTGCTCTCTCCTTCTGCTTCTCCTGCTGCTCGCTGTGGTGTGGGCCACCAAAGGCCCTGAAAGCCCTGATGCTGAGGCCCTGCCAAGAGGGAGGAAGAGGCAGGGCAAGGACGAAGGAGAAGGGAGAGAGGAGCCAGTATCTCCTACAAACAAAGAGGACGCCATGAGGAGGAGGTGCTGGGAGTGGCTGAAGGAGAACGAGTATATGTGGAGGAAGTGCAACAGGCTGTATAGAGAACAACCCAAGCGAAAGCAGGCGGCTTTGGAGACAGAAGGCGGAGAGCCGGGCTACACTGCTGAAATGTCCGCTTCCTCGGGTGCTGGAAGCATATTGGCACAATACTGGTATGGGAAGCTGGCAGCTGGAAGTTCTGGCCAGGCTGGCGGTCAAGCTCACCAACTGGGAGAGCTATGTCCATCGGCAAAGTATGCAGCTTTCTGGAGGTCCACCACCGAGGAGCACGCCCTCTGTCTACCGTCACTCCTCAGGACAGCCCACAGACGCCAGTCTCCTCTGGCCAGGAGAACAGGACGTGTCTGGGAGGTGTCCACAGAGCCCACCGCGAAAGAGACCCCCGACAGCCGGCACACCTATGCTGAGAAAAGATGTGGAGGATTCTCTCACGACATGGAGCAAGAGAAAGCATGACCACCAGGGACCAACCCACACCCACCCCAGCTCACCTGCCACAGAAGCAGGGCAGTAGGCAGACTGGAGGGACAGAGCCACACTGTCCTGCTGGAGATCAGGGACAACCATCAGAACAGCGCAGATCTCCTCTCTCAGCTGGTCATCTTCGAGATTCTCACCTCAATTGGCAAGCCTCTTCCTCACCCTACGTGCACCCAGACCCTCATGGACAGCCGAGCCCCAGTACCAGGTGATGAAGGAGCGGATCAACGCGCTGCTGCATCACCCTCTAGGCCAGCTGAACCTGCTCGACCCCTCCAGCTGCTCCTCCACCCCAGGCCGATGTCACGAGCCCTTACCAAGCTTTCAACAGCCCCTCTCCTAACAAGCGCTACGGCTACCCAGGAGTTCCCAGCAGCACGGCAGCCTTCCCCACTCCAGGCACAGGTTCTTGCACGCCGACAGGTGCCAAACCGATGCTCCCGATACCACCGAATGCACAGACGCCACAGAAATCGATGCCACAAGATGCCACCACATGTCACCGATGCCAACCGGCCGCCACAGATGTCACGAAACCAAGATGTTTCCTCCACTGCCAACAGATAGTCACCCTCGCCCAGCTGCAACCCAGACATCCCCCACTACACTCCTCTTCCTCCAACCCACCAGGCAGCCCCGGCCTCAGAAACATCTGTCATTGGTCTGTGCTGACAGCCAGGGTTCCTAGATGAGGGCCTCTCAACTCACTGGGCTGAGCCAGCTTATCTTGAGAGCTTCCTGAACACACATCTCCTTTTGTCCTCTCGGGGCCAGGCCACCAATGGCACTCAGACAGCACTCCAGCACTGGCCACCTCCACAGTCCCTGGTCCTTACACCTGAGACCATGACATGCCTCAGAGTGATTGAGAACAATTGCAGAGACTGAGTTGTTACTTGTTGATTTATCTTGTTCTTGGGACACTTTTCTTGGTTCCTTTGCTTTTTAAATAAAGTCCTACACTTTCTGTTATTAATAAGGTTTTCTTTGCTTCAACACACTGGGTCATTTCCTTTTATTTTAATAAGTTCTTCGGTGGAAAGTTTTAAGAAAATGGTTAAGTCTTTGCCATGCTTATGGGCATGGGCAGGGATACCTGTGGGATGGGTATAGCTGTGAGGATGGGACAGGGATACCTGTGGGATGGGTAATAGTTGTGTGATGGGTAATACTGTGGTAAGATAAGCCTCCAGTTGCGAAGCGATAGTGGGACGTATGGTATGGTCCACCCTTCCAGGCTCGCTTGACACATCCACAATGGAATGGCCCTATTCATTAGATAAACAATGTAATTATGAGATATTCATAACCACATTTCAACATAAAACAAAACTCTTTATTAATGCCCTATTCATTGTAAGGCCACTCAACATACATGGCACAATCTCATCAGTGTGATGAGACAGGCTCAAGGAAGCATCCATTAAGCATCTACCATCCTGCTCTTGCCACTCCACTGCTCCAGCTGGAGAGTTGCCACCAGTGTTTCAGGAGGTTGGGCTGCTTCTTCCCTTCACGTGAAGCTCTGTTGGGCCTTGCAAATCCACAGTGTCGATCAGGTTTCGCCCTTGCCTCCATTCACCAGGCTCCATGTCCCTATTGCCTTGTTGGTGGTCCACAAAGCCTTGTTCTGCAACACTGGGTAGCGGTGCGCATGAGATTGTGCAGGATGCAGCAAGCTTCCACGATGCTCCTCACGGTCCGTGGATGATGCTGCATGGTGTTGAGAAGTACCTGGAACCTGTTGGCCAGGATGCCAAAGGCGTTCTCACCACCACTTGCCTGGACAGCCTGTAAGTTGAGTGAGATCTCCTCTCTTCACGGGTGAGGTATCTGGAAGTGTAGGGCTTCATGAGGTAGGTTCTGAGGGAGAAGGCATCATCCCCACGATGAAGTAGGGCACATCTTGTGTGTCGTTGGACAGGGGGTCTGGATCTGGGAAGCCCAATGTGAGGTTGCGTTCCAGCCCCTCCTTGAGTTCACTGGCATTGTTACCTGGGCATCTTGAAGCTGACCCATTGCCTGAAGCATTGATGTACATGAACTTGTAGTCAGCATGGACGCATGGCGAAGAGGAATGATGCTGAAGAAGCCCTTGTAGTTGAAATAATTGGACCTTGACTTGACTGGAGCTTTGCAGGCCACGTGCCTTCCCATCTATGGCTCCAACAGTGTGGAGAAGTTCCACCTCTGAACCCACTGTTCTGCAAGTTTCCTCCAGCCTTGTTCAGTGAGGGACACTGGAGGAGCTCCTCCAGGGTATTCTTCGATGATGGCCTGCACCAATTCTCTGACCACAATATTGATGGTGTTGTGTGGCACCCTCAGGCATACTGCATGTTTCTGTACATGGTCCCTGAGCCAGGTGGCGCAGAGTCAGTGCACCTTCAGTCCAGGGTCCAGGCTGGGACGGAAGTTGGTGCTCTGCTTGGTCAATCTGGGTCTCAGATGCTCCACAACTCCGTCAAACATGGCTGGCGGCATCCTCATGAAGTTCTGGAATGCACGAGGGTCTTCGTTCCTCAGCTCTACCATCAGCTTGTCATAGAGTCCAAACTCCGCTCTTCCCCCCAATCATCGTCGGACCGGGCACTTCTTGGCCACCTCCTTTTCTTCCCGTAGAAAAGGTAAAGAGCCTGAAGAGGGCTTGGTTCTGGTGTTGAATGATGGCTGCATACCAAAAAGAGCGTGCGATGATCTCATGGTGGAGAAGAATGGATTGTGGAAGAGCAGAGAGCAAGGCTGAAGAGGTCTGCACACCATGGCTGCTGGACTGATAGTGAGATCCAGGTGATTTCCTCCCCCTTTTTTAGAGGAAATGTCGGTTTTCCGCTAGGTGTCCTTCGCATCCTTCCAGGCATCCTCCAGACATCCTAAACATCCGAGATACGTCCCATAACGAACATTTTTTTCATTTTAATGCTTTATATCCG
The DNA here is from genome assembly GCA_004320025.1 of Laticauda laticaudata. Lineage (NCBI taxonomy): Eukaryota > Metazoa > Chordata > Lepidosauria > Squamata > Elapidae > Laticauda > Laticauda laticaudata. The sequence continues at coordinate 57,629 of BHFT01014764.1, read as the reverse complement.
AGCTGCATCCGCTTTCATCCTTTCTACGTCCTGTGCTACTAACGCTGTGTGTCCATTCTGCGTCCGTTTCGCTTTCTCCTTGTGTCGTTTTCCGCTGGAGCGGATTTGGAGTTGCGCGGATGCGCAGCGGATGCCTAGCGGATATAGCGGACCGCGTAACGGATGACGACGGACGTGTAACGGATGTTCCCCGTATGCGTAGCGGATGTATAACGGACGTGTTGGATACTATCCGCTCAAAAAGTTTTTGTGCAGCTCAAACATTTTTGAGCGGAAGAAATCAACAGTAGACGGATGCTGGACGAATAGAGAGTATGAAAAACGTATGCAGTGAGTACACAACGGATGCATCGCATTTTCCAATGGATGGCAAGCATTTTTTAACATTTTACATCCTCTTTGCATCCGTTGGTTCAGTGTGACATGGGCTTTAGTATCCTATGACTATCACTGACTGCTGCATCTTATGATTTATTATTGTATTTTATGATTATGATCATGATTTATCACTTGTTGTGGGTGTGGATGCTGAAAGCTTATACACCGGAGACAAATTCCTCGTGTGTACAATCACACTTGGCCAGTAAAGAATTCTATTCTATAAGGACTAGAAGAAACATAGAATTTGTCTAGCTTCCAAAGATGACAAATTAGCTCCTGGCACTTTAAGAATTTGCAAATGATGCAGAGATTGTAACTGGGAGAAAGTAGGGTATGGTTCAGAGCTATTGCTGTGGGGGAAGCTGAGAATGGTAAAAGGGAAAGTGATAGTCAAGGTTACTTATAGTATGCTGAAATTGAAGTTTCATCTTGCAGGACCCAGGAAGAAAGCTTTTTCTGCTGTAGTGCCTGTCCTATGGAATATATATCTTAAATTGACCCCAATCCTCCTGTCTTTTTAAGAAGGCCATGAAGACACAGCTCTGACACTATGCCTTGGGGGGGGGGTGTCTGGCAAAGAGGAAGAGCTCTTACACTGGTTATATAGAATGAATTCTGCTACTGATTGATTTTTTTTACTTGATTATGGACTGTTTAACTTGCTTTCCTATTTTTATCCTTTCTCAGTCACCCAGTTGTTCAGATGACAAGAGCTAACATACAAATCAGATAAATAACAACAGCAGCCCAGGTGTGTAATATGTTGTGCAAGTACAGGAATTGTGTTTTGCTAGCCCCAAATTTGAAAATACTTTGAGGAAATTAACAAAGCACCCATATTTGCTTGAAGCTGTGAGCTGGTTACTGGGCAGAAATCTAAGTAGATATCTCAAATTCACTCCATATAGTTTCTTCAGGTAGAATGGAGAAAAGACTCTCCTAGGCATGAGGGCATAAAGTGTTTAAAAAAAAACCAAAAACAGGGGACCAAAAAAAAAAGCTTCTGTTGAATTTCTCCCTGTTTTGCGGGTACTGATTTACTGATTCCTTGTCAATGGTACAACCTCTGACCACTATGACCAAAAAGAAACCTGTCTGGGACTTTAAGACTTCCTGAAGTCACGTCACAGTTTCTTTCCACAGTTGTTGCAGTAGGCAACAAGTTTGTTCTGTTGGAAGTTAAAACCCATCCCTCTCCTAGGAAAATGAAATATTTTAAGATATATTAAAAAGGGCAGAATATTGCCTGTAAAATAGAAGTAGAAACTCTGAAAGGCAGAAACTCAGCCCCCCTCCCACCTCTGTTAATGGGCCATTAAGGCCTATTCTACATTACAAAGATCTACCTCCTTCAGGCAGAGCCACAATAGGAATTGTCCAAAACCCCTTCATTGCATCACCCAGCAAACTTATTGCTGATTCAACCTACAAAGCTAGCTATGACCTCTGACAGCAACCCTCAGGATGCTCTTCCTGTGCCCCAGCCAGGAGAAGGCATAAAACCCAGGCACTCTCAGCATATCTTCCCTTTTCTTCGACCAAGAGCTCCCAAGGCATGTGGATCCTGTTCTTCAATAAACTTTTCCAAGCAACTTGCATGATTCCAATGTCTTTTTCCCCACTTGGAACTGAACCAACCCAGAAGGATATTTCTTCTAAAAGTTCTTTGGGAATTAATAGTCGTGCGATTTTATCTCCTTATTTAAAATAACACACGAAGCGCGAGTGGATCGTTTCAACAAAAGCAACTCATTGATAAATCCGGGAAGGGGCCACCAAACGCCTCCAAAGCATTTCCATCTTCAAGTCCCGAGCCCTTGACGAACACTTGCTCTTTTTGAAGAGCCTTTTGAAGAGCTCTCATTGGCTCCGGCCCTCAATTCCAACCAACCCCAACGCGCTTGGAGGTCATGACGTATTTCATGACAGGCGGGCGGGGCGGGGCCAAATAAAGAAGCTGGCCTATCCCGAAAGAGAGGGGAAGAAGCTCTTCTCCAATCAGCGCCCGGAGAAGCGAAGCTGGTTTCAGCATAAGGGGACAGCTGGGCGGGGGCGGGCAGGGGGCNAAAAAAAAAAAAAAAGAGCAGGAGGACCAGGAAAGTTTTGGGACTCAAATGGTGTTCAGGGTTGCGATAAGAGGGAGCGGGGAGACCGGCCAGGCCGAGGAGGGCGGTCGGCGGGGGTGGGATGTGGGGGCTGCGCAAGGTGGGAAATCCAGAAAGAATCCAGGAACTTATTTGGGGAGATCCTGGGAGGGAAAGATGGAGGGAGGGAGGGCGGGGGGGGCGGTCTACCTTCCTCTTTTCCCATCTTCTCCGTTGGTGTTGTCATTTAATGGTGTCTTCCCCCACATAACTGCGATTTCCCCAGGTTCCGTGTCCCTCGTCTCAGATGAGAGCAGCCTCACCGAGCACGCTTTTCAAGCGTCCTTGGATTGCAAAACCCATAAAGCTGCCGGCCAGCATGGCCGTTTGGAGCACGTTGAACGATCCCTAAAAGTCCAACGCTGAAAGGAAGTTTCCCCACCACCACCACAAAAAAGGGGGGAAAAACCAAAAAACAACCCCAAGGGCGATGATACGATGCCTTTTAAAATGGAGATTCTCTTCTACCCGTCCCATCTCATGGATTTGGTGCGAGCTTTCTCCCCCCACTCTCCCCCCCCCCAAAATCGTTATCGTGTTGTTTCTTTTTTTAAAAAAAAAACATAAACTTTATTAGTCTTTTATATCTTTAAAAATTGAACCAAAAAATATACATATTAGGACGTTAACAGTATGTGACATCTATCTCATAAACTTCTATTTTGTGCTTATTTACAAATACATACAATTTATGCGAATGTAAACCTTTAATCTTTCGGTTGCTTATCATTAATTCTTTCATCATCCATTTGTCTTAATTCAATCCAATCATATTTTTCCCAAATTCTATAACATTCAGAGTCCTCTTTCTCTCATAACATCAGGGTTAATTTATCCATCTGAGCCCACACCGTTATTTTTTGAATGATCGGTTCGTCTGATGGTATATAATTGTGCTTTCAACATTGAGCGTAGGCAACTCTAGCAGCCGTTAAAATGTGTAATATTATATAGTTTATATTTTTCCCACAGTTCTTTTTAAATATCCCTAAGAAGAATAATTCTGGTTCCAATTCTATTTGTTCCTTCAGGATCTCTTGCAACCATTTTTTTAATTTTAAGCCAGTACTTCTGGCCTTCTGAACAGAACCACCATATGTGATAAAAAACTACCCTCTTCTGCACTTCCAGCATGCCGGGTTCATGTTGGGATACATTTTTGCCAATCTTGCAGGTTGTTTCTAAAGTTGTGTATTTCAGCAGTCAGCTTTGCCTCTTGAACAATGAATTCCAGAAATTCTGCATAGTGAGTGTTTAAGTGAGGTGGGATTGAGGGGAGGCATCTGCTCCATCTGTTTGATTTTGGTTCTGTGGGATTTTCTAATAATGTAGAAGTTCAACAATATGAATAGAGCCCCAATGTCTTTGTTCAAGGTAGAGATTGATTCTCCATATGCCACAATGATCATGTTTTGCATAATACATGCGGCCACACTAATGTGTTAGGTAAATTTAAGCCATTTGGTTAATGGTACAGCATGTCATATAATTTCAGAAAACTGCATTGAGAAACCATATTTCTGTTTATTATAAGTGTATTGTATGAACAAAGCAGAGGTATTTATCCATCTTAGGACATAAAATGCAGTTGGTGTATCTTCCAAATTGGAATGTCCTTTCCCAGGTCACTAATTATCTTTACAGACAGGGATTGGGAATCTGTAACTCTCCAGATGTCATGTAGCAATGTACACTAGCCACAGAATCAACTGCATTTGGAGAATCAAATTCCCTATCACTAGTGTAAGATTATGAGGGACTGGTGGTTGCTCAGTCCAAAATATTGAGTTATAGTGTTTCTCAGCTTTGGTAATTTTAAGATGTGTGGACAATTTTAAGATGTGTGGACTTCAACTCCCAGAATTCTCTAGCCAGCAAGCTGGCTGGAGAATTCTGGGAGTTGAAGTCTACAAGTCTTAAAGTTCCCAAGGTTGAAACACACCTAAATTACTGTACATGGACTAATCCCAATTCAGAATTTGGCAGCTAACTTACTATATAACTACAATTCCCCTATTTCCTGCCTGAGCTAATTGTAATTTACACTAATAATTTTCACATGTCCTTTTCAGGTTCCTGAGTGGACATTTATAAGTGGACATTTATGGTTTTCTTGAATTCAAGAAAAAAGAATGTCACAGAGCTCCAAGCAGCAATCTACCAGCCTTCTGTAAGTGATGAACACTATTTATTTTGGAGAGTGGGGACTTTGAATTGCGTGAGAGACAAACTCTATTGTTTGTCTACATGGGATCTTTCTCAAAAATCTAACTTGTACCTAAAATTTTCCCTAAACCTATTTTGAATTATCACAAATACTGTTAAATGTTTAAATATTCAAATCGTGAAATCCTACATCTTGAGTATATGCAGAATCTCCTTTTCTTAGCCAGCTTCTAAAATTCCATTTAGCCACCTCTCATTTTTTGAAATTTACCAGTCCTGGTTATATTTGTATGGCACTATCCTACATGTTTGTTTATCTATGTATTTATATCTATGTATTTTTCTATTTTCTACAACTCAAGGGGGTTTACATCTTTCTCTTACCTCCTTTCCCACCCCCACAACAATCCTGTGAGGTGGCATAGACTGAGAAAGAATGACTGGCCTAAAGCTTTCATGTTTAAGGGAGAACTAGAACTCAGAATCTCTTGGTTTTTACACCTGCTCTTTACCAATTACACAAAATTGGCTTATTAAATCTATCATGTGAACAAGCTACATCTTAGAGCAGGGGTCTTCAAACTTGACAGCTTTAAGACTTGTGGACTTCAACTTCCAGAATTCCTCAGCCGTCTAGAGAATGCTGTCTGGAGAATTCTGGGAGTTGAAGTCCACAAGTCTTAAAGTTGCCAAGTTTGAAGGCCCTTGTCTGAGAGGATGCTTCCTGTTGGTTCTTCCTCTTTGCATCAACAAGGAAGCAAATTAGACATGTAACTTACACTAATGACTGGAGCCAAACTTGTATGTTTTGTGTGTGCCCAAATAAGCCAGGATCATTTCTTTATTAAACAAATTGATATAGCAGCCCAACTCGCACATAGATGACTCAGGTACCAATTTAAACTTGTATGTGGATTGCTTATTATCACTGCTGTTTAGGTTGAATAAAATATTTTGCATTCTGTCCCTTCATTTTCTGAGTGAATGAGTAGAGCATATGAACTGTGTGTATTTGCATACTTGTTTCGTGGTTCCTGCTACAATTAACAGAAAACAAATTGGACATGCCCAGTGAGTCATTGTATTAAAATGGTCTTTTCAACTAGGAGGACTTGTTTTTCATTTAATGTTGGGAATCACTTTATGTATTTAAGTTTAAATATGTTTTTAAAGATCTCAAAACTAATCAAAAGTCTGATTATGTTTCATAGGGCTTTTTCCCCCTACACCTTATTTTTCTCTTCTGTCCTTACTGATTAATTGAACTCTTTAGCTATGTCCCTAAATCTGTTTCAGTTTTGATGGTAAATTGGAATGTTTTGAAGTTCTCCATTGCTGTTGTGGAAATCTTTCTTTGTAACTTTGGATTACAGGAATGCTGCAAGTAAAACTCAACATGGGAACTTCCTCGTGGCTATTAAGCAGGAGAAAGGCGAGGCCCCTCGGTTAATTGGGGAGAAGCCCCATGGCGAAGAGGAGGTGAGCCCCCTGGTGCGTCCATATAAACACACTGTCAATTTTGATTTTTTTTTTTAAACCTAGCTCACCTGAGAAGGTAAATGCCCTTAGTAAGTCAGAGAAAGAGAGAGAGGAGATACAGAGAGATAGACAGAGAGAGAAAGAGAGAGAGATAGGCAGAGAAAGAGATACAGAGAGAGAGAGACTTGTTGATTGTAAGCTCCTGGGGGCTGAGAAGAATTGCTGCAAAACTGAGTTTCCTGAAGTGAACCACTAGACTCCTAAACAACTTTAAAAACGATCTAGTAAAAAGAAAAATCAACCAAAAGAACAACATGCAAACAAAAGCAAAAAAAAACACGCCCAGGAGCAAAACAAACGAAAGGTTAATTTGTATGTATTGTTTAATGGATTGTTAAATTGGCCATGCCCCCCAGTCACATGACTTGCCACGCCCACGCCCACCTCCCAAGCCGGTTGGCATCCCCTGTTGGCCCCCTGTTTAAAAAGTTTGAGGACCTCTGGTTTATAGCATTTTGGAAGTATCAAAATAAGAATGGCCAGATTTTGCTTACAAAAAGTTTTCAGTGTTAAATGTTTAGATTAGATCACTCAGCATAGTGACAACTTCAGCCAAAGCTCTGTTCCTAACTTCATAATACTAAGCAAGGTCAGACCTTGTTGTATTTGAATGAGAAGTCACCAGAAACATTGTCGCAGAATTATTGGCTGGACTGGGAGTTTTAAACATCCAGAAAAAATAGCAAACAGCTTCTACATTGTTGCAAAGAAAATTACATGGATGAAATTACTAGGAGTCTAGCTCAACTTGCATAAGACTTTAGCTTTTTGATAGATTAATTGTGCTTTCTTGAGTGGCATGGTAGCCTAGTGGTGAAGATACTTGCCTCCCACTCGGAAGGTTGAGAGTTCAGTCCTAGGCATGGCAGATGTTTCTTAGGGTGCAAAGAAAAAAATACCTGCTGAGAACTACAGAAAGGCATTAGGAAGGGCATCTGGCCAGTAAACACTCAACTCCATCCAATTGCCCCAATTCTACTGCACTCCATCCTTTCAAGGATGTCTTTTCTAAATTTAGATTACCATCTGGCAGATGGTACAGAATATTAAAAACAAGCACAAATAGGTAGAAAAACAGCTTCTGTCCCAGGGCAGTAGCTCTTTTGAATTCTACTGTATAGTGCACTGTTGGTGCGGTGTTGCAGGTTTTTGGTTCAATGTGTGGAGTATGAAGGATGTGTGTTTGTGTTTTATTTTCATAGTCATGATGTGCACTGAAGATGGTGTTTGATTTTGTTGTACGAGGTGCAATGACAATAAAGTTAACTAAATTTCTGAGGACTAGAAACTTTCATTTTGGAATGTAGCCAGAGATTCCACGTATACTGAATCTCACAACCAGGATGGCAGTTCAGGATTTTCCCATTTGCTTGTGTGGGATTGCCACAAATATGTGTTGCCAGCCCTGGACACAGGCCTCCAGAAATGCCAGGAGTGACAGAGCAGAGTGACCCAAACCTTTTTGTTTCCACTGTGGGCAGCCGGTGAAAAAGCGGGGCTGGCCAAAAGGCAAGAAGAGGAAGAAAATCCTTCCAAATGGACCGAAGGCCCCCGTGACAGGCTACGTCCGCTTTCTGAATGAACGACGGGAACAAATTCGCATGCAGCGCCCAGATTTGCCCTTCCCAGAGATCACAAAAATGTTGGGAGCAGAGTGGAGTAAACTACAGCCCACAGAAAAGCAGGTGAGAGAACATAGAAATGTGTAAGGTTTTCTGAAGCCAGCAGAAACACAAACTGTGATTGCTAGGTGTGAATAAGTGTCAAATCTTAACTTCCAGGTTCTCTCAGCTTATAATCGATCCTTTAGCAACCATTCAAATTTACAATGGAACACACTCCCCTCACCAAAAGATACAACTTGGATTCAAAGTTCCTATGCCTCCCTCCCACCTGGGTCACATGATTGCATTTTTTTAGCCTGCATTTATGAGCATTTGCAGCATCCTGTGACTGCAATGTATGGAGGGTTTTTGGCTAGAAACCGATTTACTTCCAGTTTCCAGTTTAAAAAAAAACAATCACTGTGAACAATAAGTTTGCTTTATGACTGCAATGCTAGCATAAAGACTGCCTCAAAATAAAGGTCATAAAATTGGACATGATCACATGATGACCTGCTTAATGACCAGCATAACCTATGGCCTTAATTATATGTTCCTTTATGGTTGTAAGCGGAGGACTACCTGCATTTTGTCCCTATCTAAGGTTAATCTAGGTCAAGGGTGTCAAACTCAAGGCCCTCAAACACAACCCTGATGCGGCCCTTGATCAAATCGGAGTTTGACACCCCTGATCTAGAAGTTACTGTTTCAGTTTTGCTTCTACAAGTTTGCATTGTTTTTATTGAATTCTGTTTTTATTGTAATCAGGTGTCTGATTAGGTGCCATCTAGTTGGTTCCTAGTGAACACACAGGTGGATTTTCCTCTGGGTAATTGTCCACAAACTGACCCTTTAGGATTCCATCAGAGACCCATCATTGCTATATTTGAATTAATTCACTATGCTGCTGGTTGTCTTCTTTTTTTCACATAATCTATCTGAAATAAGATAATTTGAACCTGACTATTTGTGCCTTGATTGAGAAGTCTGGGTATTCAGTGATCCATTTGTTTGTTTTCTTGGCTATCTGTGGTATTCTTAGAAGTCTTCTCCAACATCAAAGTTCAATAAATTCAATACTTTTTTCTGTTGTATTTCTTCAAAATCTGAAGTTACAGATAGTCCTCGAATTACACCACAGTTGAGCTCTATATTTCTGTTGCTAAACAAAGACAGTGAAGTGAATTTTATATCCTTTTTTTACCATAGTTAAGTGAATTGCTGCAATTAGTAACACGGTTGTTAAGTGAATATGGTTTTCCCATTGACTTTGCTTGTCAGAAGGTCACAAAAGGGGATCCCATGACCCCAGGACACTGCAACCACCATAAATGCAGTCCAGCTGCCAAGCATGTGAATTTTTATCATGTAACTATGGAGATACCGCAACAGTTTTAAGTGCAAAAAATCTCATAAGTCGCTTTTTTCAGTTGTAAGCTGAGAACTACCCATATTGGCATATTATGAGCTTCTACGATTATAAGCATGTTTTAGTAAGCACAGGATGAAGAGTCTGTAGAGATTCTCAGTCATCCAGGTCATGGTTGTCCCAAAGGTGCTTTTTCAACTGGACTTTCTTGTTTTTTCTTTGACCATGATTGAGAATATCTACAGACTTTTAGCTACACAATTTGGGATGAACACCCTTTGAATGGTGTGGGAGTAGGAATGGATTTCTAGAGGGGGAAAAGAATTGCAGGCTACAGGAACCAAGAGCACTACTCAGGTGACCCTGAAGACACAGATAAACCTCCAAGTGCTTCAACTACCCTCTAAAAGAATGGAAATGACCAGCTGTCTGCAAGGAGTATAAATCCTTCCATTCCCCACCATCCTCTCAGAGCTGAAGAAGCTTCTTAGATGAGAAGAGAAATGTCTTCAAAAAAACAGAAACAAAGAAAGTCCAGTTGCCTCCTGAAAAAAACACCTTTGGGACACAGGATAAAGAGAGATGGAGTTTGTGGATTGGGTCCATTGTAACTTTTCCTGTGTTTTCAGCGCTATCTGGATGAGGCTGAACGAGAGAAGCAGCAATACATGAAGGAGCTGAGGGAATACCAGCAATCAGAAGCTTATAAGCTGTGTGCTGAGAAGATGCAAGAGAAGAAAATTAAGAAAGGTCAGTTTTGCTGTTGTATTTGATATTTGTAGATCCAACATAGAGTACAAGTTGTCTCTTAGGTGTTCCCTATTATTATATTTCTTCCTCATATTGTTGTTCTAAAGGGACACGTTTGCTTTTTATTCAGTCATGTATGTATGCAACAAAATAATTAATGGACTCAAAGAAACGTTTGTTAACTTTGTAATACAATTTGTGTCTATACATTTTTATGTATTTAAATACATTTCTGAAAAGAGGTGTGTAGGTTTTACCAGCCTCTCTAACAGGTCTGTGGCAGGAGTCCCCAAGCCCAATTCGTGGACTGAAACTGGGCTATGCAAACAAGTGAAGCCCCATCCATGGGATGCAGGCAGCATGTGAAACCATGGCCCCTCCGGGCCGCAGAAAAACCTCTTTCTGTGGAACCAGTCCCTGGTGCCCAGAAGGTTGGGGGCCACTGGTCTATGGCACAAAAATGATTAAGAACCCCTGACTTACAGACTTCTCTAGCAGTTTGCTGTCCCCCTTCCCCTCCAGCTAATTCTCAGCCTTCTTTGTAATTGCTCTTTAAAAAGAACCCTCCATGGAAAGCCTCCTGCACCAACCTGGAAGCCAAAACAGGGCGCCTTAGCACTGTGTGAGGCCACCCTGCACCACGTTTTGGGCCTGTAAAACCATCTGCACCAACCTGAAGCCAAAAATGGGCAAGGAGGGGTGGGGCACATGTGCGTGGGGGTACATGTGTGGGTGGTGGGGCACATGCATTACATTTTGGGGTTCGCAGAAGACTGGCAGAATGCATCCATGAACACCAACTAACAGTCTGATAACATGATAAAAATTCTTTAATTTCACAACATATAGACAGGTTTACTTAGCCTTTGATGTACACATCATACAGAATCCTAATTTCAAATGAGCTTGTCTATTTGTGGCAATTTGTTCCTTCTTGGATTTTTTTTTTCCTGATCTCCAAAGGGGTACACAAATTTTGCCTACATATACTCCTGATTGGTTAAATTTTCAGCTGTGAAGTCTTATTTACCATGGCATCACCGAATGGAGGAATTCTTGATCCAAGTGAACATCAGTTTCTTATTTTCCTTGCATATTCCCTTCCCTCCTGTCTGCTTGAAGTTAAAAGTCCTAGGAGGGATTTAATTCAAATCATGACTGCATTATCAGCTCCTCAATACCTGCTTTGATTAACTAATGTTTTTCTTTTAAAAAATATTATTTTAGAGGATGCTGGTGCTGGAACTGTGAATACATTGCTCAATGGATACAAGGTAATTTGTCAGGATATATGGGATGGCTTTCATTTTTGCTTTTACGAATATCAAACCTGAAAATGAGAAATTGTGCTAATGTTTATTTTCTAGTTACTAGTCAGTGAGGTAAGATATTTCACCATCCGTTTTTCATTTTATCTAGCATACTGAAAGTTGAAAAAGTACACTTTCTCTAGGTTTCTCCCTCACCTTCGTTATTGCAACCGAGCTGCAATTTCAAAACATTTGTATCTGAATGTCAAAGGCAAACCGCCCCCCAAAACATAAACAATCTGAGCCTAAAAACTACAGATAAACTCCATAAAAGCAGTTATGTCAATGTAGTTTTTGATCTAGAAATTAGATTTAGAATTTGCATGAAAGCTTTCTGTTGCAGTCTTAAAGAACTTCCTACTGATTTGAAAATTAGGGGAACAATTAACAATATGTTTATTTCTAAGAAAAATCCATTTGGCACTGCCTAGATAATACCATTTTAGTTTCTTGATCATTAAATTAATGGTGGCTGTGTTTATTAACTGTTGTGATTTCTCAACTATAAGAAGAATCAAACCGTAGATATAAACTTTGTTTTAACCTGTTAGCTTTGTCCTGGAGTGTTGATACCAGACTTGTGGCACATTAATGTACAGTGTAGCTCCACTGCAATATCCAACCTTTCGTTGCTAATTCTGAAAAAAAGAAAGAATATTCTAAGGCTGTATAGAAATATAGTGTGTTCCCACATTTTCAGTGTTTCCACACCAAGCTGAGAAAAATGTAATCTTTAAATTATTAATGCTTTTTGGCTAGCTTTTTTAATCTATCTTTTATTGCAGACTGGAGAAAGTGGCAGTGATGGCTTCTCAACATTTGATGTCCCTATTTTTACAGAGGAATTCTTAGACCAGAACAAAGGTACAAATGAAGCTGTTGAAATACAGTCAGTACTAAGATAAAGTGGTTTCCCTTATGAAAACTGGGGCATACTATTTCTTCCCACTGCCCTGCCTTCCAAAAGCCACAAGCAATGGCTGCAACCCGAATCTCAGATCTGATGGGAATGAATTGTTGGGCTGAGTGTGTACGTATATTAAAAGGGGATGCTGCCTTTCCTATTTTTTTATATACACCTGAGATATTTTACAAAGAAGTTTCAAAACACAATGAAGATAGATTTGAAACTAAAGATACCCACATTTTCCAGGAAAGTTGTGGCTTTATTAAAATGTTGATTTGAGGAAGGAAGACCAGCTTGGCTTAAAATGGCTAGAAAGTCTGAAATTGAACTTTTTTTTGCCTTCAATTGTGATGGAAGAGAGATTGCAGTACTAATCCCTGAAAGAGTGGAAATCTCTGGTAACAGAGATGGATAATGACACAAGAGACAAGTTCCAAGAACTATTTCAAAGCAAAGGTTCTTTTTCAAGAGGCAACAAGACTTTCTGTTTTTGTTTTATAAACACTTCTATTCCCCACCATCCTGTCAGAGCTGAAGTAGCTTCTTGGATGAGAAGTGAAACAAAAGGAGAAAGGAAAGAAAAGGAAAGGAAAGGAAAGGAAAGGAAAGGAAAGGAAAGGAAAAATCAGAAAGTCCAGCTGCCTCTTGAAAAAGCACCTTTGGGACAACGATGATCTGGATGACTGAGAAACTCCATAGACATTTATTCTAAAGCAAATGACTAGATTAACAGTTTTTATTCTTCAGTTAACAACAGTTTATTAAATCACAGTTGGTTCAGTTCACTAATTGAGCTAAAACATAAAAGCAATAGTACATTTGTTACTAATGCATGCTAAGTCAAAAAATAAACCACCTTGACTTTATGATGTGTTGTGTTGAGGCATTCCCCGTTAGGAGAATGAGCGCGCTCAGAGAAACATAGTGAGAGTGATGATGAATAACACACAACCAGCACACAGATACACTGAATAGTAAAATGTAAGCTTTACTTCCAGTAAACTGGTAAACAAAGTCCAACAAACAGTCCAAATCATACACGGTTAAAGCAGTTACTATTCAAAACAATCAGTCCAGGGATAATCCAAAAACGAAGTCCTTTCCTTTACCAGTATCATAAACAAAATTCAGTAAACGGACTTTGAGAACAGTTGCAAGACTCACAGCAATTCAAGCAGAATGACAATCAGGCAAAAGGCAAAAAGGAAGCAAAGGAAATGCAAAAAAAGGACAAACCAGGTTTCTGGCTCCATCTTATGGCCGTTGGAGGAACCTCAGCCAATCACAGTTACAGCATTCTCTTAAAGATACAACATTATTAAATGACTATCCTGGTTTATATATTGCCAACCCAAACTATCATTCCTAACATGTTGGCTTTGTGCAGTGTCTGAACCAGCTCACTTTTTGTTTTGGCTCTCTTCATAAAACACCTGGGAGATCTTTCTTTGGTATCCCAATTGTGATTTCTCATTAGATACTAAACTTTCCAGAATAATTTCTCTAGGAATTATAGTAGAAAACAAATAGTGCAGAGTTCAAATTACATAAATGAACCCAACTGGCTACATTCATTCAAGTCTATTATAGCTGAATTTGCTTTTTGCTAGGACATTATGGAAGACAAACAGACTGTCCAGAAAACCAATTTCTTTCTGGTGCCTCTAAAAATTCCCAACCAGCATGGTCAAAATCTGGGAATTCTGAGAGCTGTAATTTAACACATGTAAAAGGTGTCAAATTGGAGAACGTTATAGCAAGCAATTGCCTATTTTTATCATGGACTGGAAACAGAGGTTGAAGAAGCAAGATTGTGATCCATGTTTTTTTCATTTTTCTTTTTAATTCTGGTCCTTCTGTTTTCCCTTTCTCTTTGCTGGAGCAGCCAGGGAAGCAGAGCTGCGGAGACTGCGTAAGATGAACACAGAGTTCGAGGAGCAGAATGCCATCCTGCAGAAGCACACAGAGAGCATGAGCTGTGCCAAGGAGCGCCTAGAGCAGGAGCTTGCACTGGAGGAGAGGCAGACAATGGCGTTGCAGCAACAGCTCCAGATGGTGCGGCAAGCTCTGACAGCCAGTTTTGCCAGCCTTCCCATTCCAGGTACTGGAGAGTGTTAGTTTGACGGTGCTTCCCCCTGCTCACTTCGGAGACACGGAAGTCTTGCATGCTTTGCAATATTTGTGTGTAGCAGTCCTGTATCTTTAGGGGTACATTGATCATGACAGTGCCACAAGCAAACCACTGCCCCATTCTCAACCTCAAGTTTCACTTTGTTAAAAAGGCAAGAGTGTTAAGGTGGTTTACCAGAAGGTTTGGACAAACTCTTCAAGATTCTTCCTGGAGGTCTGTGCCTGCATAAAAAAGCACTTCCATCATAGAAATGTGTAGAAACATTGGGAAAGATCTTTGATTTCATCTAATCCACCCCCTTTTTCAATAGAGGAATTGACAAATGACCACCCAGCCTCCATTTGGAGACTTCCACCAAGATTATTGCTGAAAGAAAAATCACTTTGGGTTCGGATTTAGACAGGCCTATTCCTTACCTAGTGGTACCTTGGTACTCAATTGCCTTGAAACTCAATTGAGTTTGGTACTCGATGCATTTTGACATGAAAATTTTGTCCTGGGATTCATCATTTGTGTCATGCCCCTGTCAGAATCTGACTCGGAGGGGGAAGCTGAACAGCTGGCAGGGAGTGAGTGTGGCTCCATTGGCTGTGGAAGAAACTGGGGAAGGGTAAAGTCTGGCTGGGCAGAGCAGGGAAGAGGTAGAACAAGGGAGAGGGAATTCAGAGGAAGATCAGGCCCACTCTCTCTTCATCCTAGGGCATGCAGGGAAGAACAGAGAAGGGAGAAACATGAGTTGCATGGTTTACGGGGGAGGAAAGGGCCCTGATTCCCTTCATTAGCTGCAGCTGAGAACACAGTGTATAAAAAAGGAAGCTGCACGCAGCAAGCTGTTGGGAGCAAACATGAATTTATCTTGTAACATTGTGGCTTATCTGTGTTCCTGGTGTCCTGCCCTGTCAAGCTAATTACTTCAGCTTGGTTTGTTTGGATTTTTAGTTACAGTTTGTATGTATCTTATTTTGGACTGAATTTTCTACAGTTAAAGACTGTTCCTGGGAGAGTTTTTCTCCAGCCTAAGGTAACCTGGACATCAGAGGCAAAGTTGGATATAATAAAGGGATTCTTATTGCTTATTTGACTGTGCTGTCTTGGTGCCACGCCCTGGGTCATTGCAGTTTGTTTGGCACAAGCTAGAACACGTTGGTGTTGGCTACCTTGTGACTCATTACCATTATTCCTTATGGGAAAAAATTGTCCAATACTCATCATTTTGTGTATTCATTGCACCTCCCAGAACCAATTAACGATGAATACTGAGCTACCACTCTATTTGGGCTATAGATTAAAGAATAAATGAATGCTATTGTGCTGCGGATGGAGAAAAAACAGGAGCGACTTACTAGAGCAGTGGCCTCCAAACTTTCAGGCACAGGGACCGGTTCTGTGAAGAAAGGTTTTTCTGTGGACTGGAGGGGTGTGTGGTTTCACACGTTGCCTGCATCCCACGGATGAGGTTTAGCTTGTTTGTGTGGCCCAGTTGTTGGCATGCCAAGGACCAGTGCCAGTCCACAGACCAGAGGTTGGGGACCCCTGTACCAAGAGTAATTTGCAACCTTCCCTGCTGACAATTGGGAAGAAAACTGCAAATCATAATAATGTGATCGCAGCAGCTCCCTGTGAGGTTATAAACAAGCCAGGCATCTGAGTGCCGAGATAACAATCACATGGCTGTAGGGTTGCTGTGACAGCTGAAACATTAATGAGACATCAGTCATGTCTGCTTTTTCAGTGCTGCTGAACTTCGACCAATCACTGAATAAATGGATGAAAGCTGAAGGCTACTGAAAAAAGGCAATAGAAAGTCAGAGAGGGAGGAAGAGATGCCAGCAGCAAAAGCAAACCAGGTTTCTATGGGTGCTACAAACGTTTATGGGATATAAGCTTGACTGAAAACTTCTTAATTTCTTCCAGTTAGATACTTATTACATTCCAGCGATACATTTTAGATCTAAAGTGAAAAATGGGGGGGGGGGGGCAAATTTATGCATTGTCATNAAAAGGGGGGGGGGGGGAGCAAATTTATGCATTGTCATCACTCTGAATCAGATCAATGTGTTCTGTAACCATGCAGCAGGAATACAAAATATGTTGTTGAGAAAACATTCTGAACATCATGTTATTTACTGTGTTAAAAATGCAAATGTTTAACTCTTGGTTGTCTTAAAAGTTATGTCCAGATAAGGTTTCCAGGATTCAGAGGGTGAGCTTTGGTTCTCTGCTACCTTCAGAGTATCTGACACAATGTTAATTAAGCAAGGATGCTAATTGGTGCTCAAGTAGTTAATGGGATTCTTTCCAACAGGCACCGGTGAGACCCCCACACTGAACACACTTGATTTGTACATGGCAAAGCTTCACAGCACCATTGAGAGCAATCCTATACAACATGAAAGGCTGGTTGTCCGAGTCAAGGAGATTTTGTCCCGTGTCGCCAAGTAAGCATGAACCTGTACTTCTGTAATATAGGGACTCCTCAACTTATGACCATAATAACGGTCATAATCATGTGACCAATCCAATTTTACCTTTCCCCCCCTTTATTTGATGACTCATCATTAAGTGAATCTGCACTCATTAAGCAAACACTATAGTTGTTAATTGAATTTATTGTTCGCTATGGGACACATTTGCCCAAAACTGCAAGTAAACACAACTTTTACCGCAAAAATGTAAACTGCAGTCATTCATATGACTCCAGGATGTTGCAAAAGGCCATAAATGCAGGCCAGTTACTGACTACCCAAAATGTGAAAAGACTGGGGTTTTTTTGGGGAGGTAGAAACCATCACAACTTTGGGACTAGTTTGTAAGTACCTTTTGGGAGGTCTGTTGGAACGGTCACATTGACCAATTGTAAGTCAAGGATTACCTGTAAGCAGAGATGGTATAGAACAAGGGTGTCAAACTTAAGGCCCGTGCGCTGGATCCTGTCCATGGGATGCGTAAATCTGGCCCGCACAGCCAGCTTAGAAATAGCAAAGGACCAGTCCACACTTTGTTTCTGACGCCTCCATTTTGGTCAGCAAGGTGATGCAGGAGGCTGAAAACACAGTGCGGGGAGGGGCACGTGTGGCCCCCTGTGCCCCATTTTGGCTGGTAGGATGCCCAGGCCAAAAACAGGTTGTTAGGATTCTGGCAGTTGCGTGCCCTCTGTGCCCCATTTTGGCCAGCAGGGTGTTGCAGGAGGCGTCCATCCTGTCTCCTCCACCCGGCCCGCAGAGAACTGCAATGCTGATCCAGCCCTCGGAGAAATCCAGTTTGACACCCCTGGTATAGAAGCCAGCTATGAGGCTGATACCCAGAGAGGTGAAAATTTTTGCCAGGAAGGCCTGCCTACTTCAGATCCAAACACTACACATCTCTGCCTTGAATTATCTGCTTGTCCAGGGTTTGGAAAGCACTAGGTCTTCCCCATCATTTCTTCCTGTCTCTTTAAAGGAGCCTGAGATCTTTTGCCCAAAGCAGGTAGGTTACACTGTAGGTTTCTCTTCATCCATGCGCTCTTGGTGTAAGGGAAAAATGTAAATCCAGAATATAGGGTGTTCCTTTACACACATACTCGAAATCCATGCTTTACAGAGCAGTGTTTCTCAACCTTGGCAACTTGTCAATGGGTGGACTCCCAGCATAGCTGGCTGGGGTATTCTGGGAGTTGAAGTCCACCCGCTATCAGGTTGCCAAGGTTGAGAAACACTGTTCTATAAAGCATGGATCTTTTGGCTTGCCAAGCTGCATTGAGTGAAGAGGAATTATCTTGGATTGCATATAAAATATATGATATAGTTAATGTATGTAAATAACATTTTAAAATATTTTATATGATCTTACAGAGCTGCATTACTAGCTGTCCAGGGCCACATGCAGCCTGCGGGCCATAGGTTGGACATGGTGACTCTAAAGCAAATTTATTTTTCGTCATTGAAGTTCATTTGCTAGTTTGGTGTGCGAACTGAAAACAAAGCTAGCTGTATATTGGAAATAAAATGAGGGTTGCCTTGGTTTTAAGAGTTGTTTCATGTTGTCATTTCCAAGGCACCAAATGTCTTGTCATAAACAGACAACTGAACATGTTGTGGGTAACTTTTGTCTCTCTCCTCAGTGAGCATTTGTAAGCAACTGGGACACAACTTGAAAATATCTCAACTACAGTCTGCCAGGTTGATGGACTACACTGCTGTATGCTGCTCCTGACACAGCTGCCTTTAGGTAGCAGATCTTCTCCAGTGCCTCTTCTCTTCAAAGAGCCTTAAGTTGCCTTTTGTGCTCCTTAAATGTGTAGGAAAACCTCTTTTCTTTCTGAGCTTTGACCTCTCTTGGCTCTTTCTGAAGTTGCTGGCAGGACAGTAGATGGTAGAATGACAGAAAATCAGTGAGACTTGTCCATGATTGCTGGATTGTGGAACTTGTTTCCTCCTCCAAAAGATTTCCAGGCTGATTTTGCCACATAAATGAGTACTGCAGTCACTGGGATATGTCACTGACTATTGTGGCTACTAATAGGTCACACAGGAATATCAAAAGCAGATCCAGGGAGACCAAAATTTATAGGCAGATATCAGAATGGTCAGAAGATGATCAATAAGGATTTTTGACTCCCAGTTATTTAACAATAGCAGCTACACAATGCCTCCTCTAACTCTGAATTATACTACTGAGATGATGAAAGATGGGGTTGTGTGAGAGGCCTTTAAACTCAAATGCTAATCCTTGATCCTTCTTTAATTTTTAGCATATACCTGACTTCAATTGGTTGATAGAGAAAAAGCAGAATAGATCCAAGTCTAAAAAGTGCCCTTCCCTCTGATAAGAGGTACAAATAAGCAGATAATTGAATTGAATTCCATTCCACATGTGTTTTTAATATCAGAGCAAAACACGCTATTTCTTACTATTAATATGGTTTGCATTGTCATTTTAATTATCCTGTTGGATCATTTTATTGACAAGTGTTTTGGAATGATTTTGTAATTGAGAAATGCATTGCAAAATTTGAACGAGTGCAAATCCAAGAGATAGTTATATGTTGATCCAGATGTCCATTGGCAGAACATTTATCTGATTAATTCTCACCAGAATGAGTTAATCATCTCTAATGAGTTGTTTCATTGACCAAATTCATATATGCTAAACCATGGCTTGCTTGAACACCACACACAGACACACAGACATACACACACACAGAGAGAGAGAGAGAGAGAGAGAGAGAGAGAGAGAGAGAGAGAGAGAGAGAGAGAGAGAGACTCTAAATTAAGTCCTCCCAGTGACTCAAAAGATGCTTTTTTAAAAGGCACCTGGACTGTTGTTTCCTTGAGGAAGAAGAAAACTTTTTGCTTCTCATCCAAGAAAAGCCTTGTCCCAAAACGTTTTCCTCTTCTACGGGGGGGGGGGGGGGGGGG